>CAKKLC010011537.1:0-11318 GCA_918559645.1 Ceratonova shasta | reverse complement strand
TTGCCGCATGCAATAAAAATGGCATGATATACCACAAAATACATGAAAGAGCTGTTACAGGAGAAGATTTTAAAATTTGTCTCGGGGAATTTAAAAAATGTGCTGAAGCGGGAATAAATGATCCGATTTTTATTATGGATAATGCGCGAATCCATTATTATAAAGGGTTGGTTGATTTAATTAGAGACGAAAATATGAAAATTGAATTTCTTCCACCATATTCTCCTTTTCTAAACCCCATTGAAAATATATTTTCTGTGTGGAAGTATATGATAATAAGAGGTAGAGCAGCGAATGAAAATCAACTTAGAAGTTTAATTTTTGATGTGTTTAACAACATTACATAGGAACATCGCGATGGTTTTTATCGTAGAATGCTTGGATACGTTACAAGATCTGCCGCTGGCGAAATTATTTTGGAATAAAGGTATTTTCCTAAATTATGTTTTATGTGCTTTTTTCTTTGATTTCAACCGCCGAGATTGATCGGTAAAGTGACGAAATTGATTGCATATATAAAAAACATATTTTAAATAAAATATTAAATTTAATAAAGTGACGAGATTGATTGATAAACCGACAAGAAAGATTGAAGATATTTTTTTTTAATTTTATTAAATAATATAATAAATTAAATAATGACGAGATTGATCGGGAAAGTGACGAGAAAGATCGGAAAACCCTATATTATGAATATTATCTAAAAAAAATAAAGTTTTTTTCAGACCCCTGTTTCACATTTCATAATAATATACTTTCCGCCACCATTTTTCCCTGTATTCTTACAAATTTTATTTTCTCCTTTCATTATAATCTTAATTTACACCAAATTATCTACAAACCTTTTTATTTCAAACTTTTTTCAGGCTTTTATGGTTAGATTTCATCATTTTCAACACAAAATTTAACTTGATAATTTTCTTGCTTGAGCAAATTACAGAGAAAATTTAATATTTAAATCTGAAAACTTAAAAAATTGAATAGATGGAAGCTTAAAATTTAACTTTTATTATTTTAGATTATATTTAATTTAGGGATTTAATTTTAAAAAAGAATATTTTTTTTAGTATTTAAAATGTTTGTGTAATTTAGAATAGAAATCAAGAGAACGATTTTTTCTTTAAAATTTTGAGTTACTAAATAGTATTATTATAAATCCATCTATAATCTCTTATCAAAATTAATAGTATATACAAATAGTTATAATTACTCGAGATGAATTAAATTATTAAAAAGATTATTTATAATCTTAGTATATTAAATATGAAGAAAAATTTATTTTAAAGAGTTTACTTAAACATATCATTTTGATTTTTTGATTGATGAATATTTTTTAAAACATTGTTACCAGAATTTTTATGTTAAATTCATTATGCTAAAGTTTATTTTACAGTGTTTTTACATCAAATCCGTACAAAAAAATTAAAAAATTTATTCAAGTCGCAATCCATCATATAAATTCTAATTTCTCTTTTGATTATTTTGTAACACCCATCACTATCTTCAGATAATATGTTTTAAAATCCAGATTCCATAGCATTAAATAATTCAATTTCATTAAAAAAATTCGCCCTTTTCACATAATTTTTCCATTTGCTGAATATGATTTGGATTGAATATAGAGAGGGTGAGTATAGTGGTAAATAGGGTATTTTGTGCTGGTTTCCTTAAATAGATTATTGATAGATTGACATTTATAAAAAACAACATTGTCCATTACAAATACACATTTTTAACTTTTTTTCTTTAAGTATTACAAGAATTTCCATAAGATATGTAATAAAATTTTCTTTGTTAAAAGAAGGCTACTTATTTTTTTATAAAGCATTTTGTTTCGGTTTATTGCACAAAAAACTGAAATATTCCTTGTTCTAAGCACTGGAACAGTAATAATTATGTAATTCCAACATATGTTCTTTCAGAATTGTTCTAATACTGACTGAAAACCCTACTTCATCAAGACAAATAATGTTTTCAAATTATAATTTTCTTCAATTTTAATATGATTTCTAGCATAAAGAAAGTCTTTCAACAATTGTAATTTCGTTATTCGTGCGTTCAGTCACTTTTTGAAGCATTTTTAGCGAATATTGCATGTTTATAGGTGGTTTAAAATCGTTGTTTCACAACATGGATATTGAATTTGCTCTAAATAGATTGTAAATTTTTTTTAGAGACAGTGCAATCATAATCTACTAAACTTTTTATTTCATTCGTTATTTTTTGATTCCTGGAAGCTCCTTTGGTATGTTGATCACAACGACCATTATGCATGTATCTTTTGTAAATACTACTTACTGATGTTTTTGGAAGATTTTTTATAATTAGAAACAAAAGATAATGATGATCCACTTTCCAATGCGGTTACAATTATTAGTCTATCTTCAGGAGTTATTTTATTGTAACGTCTCCTATTTCGACTGTTTTTGGTTTTGTTTGCATTTTCCTCAATATTTTCATTTTACATGGTTTTTTTACGAATTTGATGTAAAAACCCTGTATATTACTCTATGAGCGAATGGCTTAATATTTTAATCAAATTTTATTTTAAAATCTTTTTATTTTATAATTTAGAGTCAAAGCTAATGATTCGGCTACTTCTAATATATAGATGCTTTTTAGGACCTATATTTTTAAAATTACATAGAAAATAAACAAATTAGAGGTAAAAAATTTAATTTTTGGAGTGATTATCATATTTTTTTTAACCTTTGGAGAAAAATATGGGTCAGCTAAAATTAATAACTTTAAAGTTTTTATTCAAATTTAGGGATAAAATTTAAATATTAAGGCTTTGAAAAAATATTTTTATCAACCCTATAGCAATATTTTAAAAATCTTATACAAATAAATCTTGATTTGTTAATAACAAGACAGCAACTTATTCAAAGTTGAACAAATATTGAAACATTTTAAAACAAAAATATCATAAAATAATATGTAAATCAACTTGAGATTAAAAATTAGAAAATTCCTTATAAAGTATGGAGTAAGTTATATTCTTTTGAATATTCTTTTTATAACATGATAATATTTTTTTATAATCTATCGTATTTGAACTATAAATATGTTGAAGCTGATATTAAAATATTTTTAAATTAAAAAAATAATAAATTAGAAGAACAAATGGAATATATTTTAAGTTATTTAACTAAAGAATTCAGATTTTTGTGTATTAATACTTTATATAAAAATAATTATCATCTTATAGTTAGATTTAATATCATATTAATTTATAGTTTGAATAGTTGCCAACTTTTAGGTATTTAAATCACGGTTTTTTTTATTTTATAATTATTATATTGATATTTTAACCCAAAATAGCTTTGAGGAGTTCGGCGAGCTAATATAAAATAAACTAAATATTTAAATTTTATACGTACTATTCAATATACATCAGAAATTAGCAGAAAGTTTTTGATCTAAAAAAATATATTACTATTTTGATTTTATTAGTTCAAAAATATTATTTTTGAAAAAATTTATAAATTTTAATATTAAAATAATTGGTAATGTATGAATTTTTGGGAGGGAAAAACTTTTCATCAAAAAAAATATTAAAAATAAGATTTTATTGCATCAACTAATGAATTATACCTAGCAGAGGAAGTTTTCAATTTTAGATTATACATATATTCAAATTCTTTAACAAAAGTAATCACATTATCGTGTCATAAACTGTCTTTATATTCAAGTTTGCTACTTCGAAAATTCTAATATTGAATACTGGAATTCTTTTTCCACATCTTTGCTTATTACATCGTAGTCTCAAGTCCAAATCGTGCCTGATTTCGCCTTATTCTAAATTAATCAATGTCCATCGCAAAGGACATTGTCTATCATCTATTTTTATTAGATTACTACAAACAAAAAAATCAAATGCTTTCTCTTCTGTAATAGTTTTGCTAATGGCATCTGTTTTTTTTTATTTGAAGCGTTCTTTTTTTGTAGAAAAATATAATGCAAAATTTTTGTCAACCCCATAATTCATACATTACCAAATATCTTCATTTATTTAATAATTACATTAAAGTAAAAGATACTTAAAATCTTATTGCTATATAGAAATTTAATTTTCAAAAATTCTAGAAATTAGTCACTATGTACAAGATATTAATTGTCACTAAACTGATAAGATAATTTCCATCTAACATAATAGTTTTATAGAAATTTTCAACAACTAAAATTTATTTAATAAAAAAATGAACCTTTATGAAAATAAACCAATTTGAAGATTATGTTACAAAAACAAGTGCTAAAAAATTATTAAACTACTGTCATAAAAAAAATTCCTCACACACAAAACGAAATGTTCATCTTGTAAACCATCAACCAAAATTGAAAAAAAAAGTTGTTTATCCAAGAATACTGTTTGCGCTGTTACCACAAAGAATGCTTATCAAGATATAAAAGAACTTCTATATTAACAAATTCATTTTTTAGTAATTTAAATTAAAGTTTCCGTGATAGCCTGACGGGATTAGCCAGAATGGCTGGAAAGCAGCCTGGCCATAGTAAAATAAAAACTTTGGGAATAAGTAGGTTAATCTACAGAATGATTGTTAATTAGTTAGTTATTTTAATGAAAAAAGAAAACAATTATATGTACAAATTGGGAGGATTAAAAAAATTGTCTAGGTTGAGGAGACTATGCTAAATTATAAGTGCTTAAGTAATCGTGGACGCTCCCAATAAACAAAACTAATATAATATGCATTGTTGAACTTAATGAAATTAGTTGAGCTATTGAATATATGTGGGCTGAAGTGATCTCGAACAAGAAGTCATCTACACTTGTTCCAATTATCATTTTCGTGTTTAAGAATTTTCAACTAACCACATCGATTGAATTTAAATTTGTCTTGCATTGAGGAAATTTAATTTTACTAACTTTACAGTTTGTCATAAGTATTCATTCGTTGACTCTATAACGAATGTACACACACAAACAGTTAAGAGTTTCAACAATGAAGTAAAATATCAAATTAAGTTGAGAAATGGAATAAAAACTAAATTAAGATGCAATTTTTTGACTAAATTTTTTTGTCTTTACAATAAAAATTTTGATTAACTGAAAACCCTAATTCTTTTAATTAAATTTTAGTTTTTAATTTTCATTGATTTTTGTTTGTATTTAATTTTCATCGATCCGAAAATTTTAGTGTATGAAACGTAGATCAAATGAATTTTTTTTAAACATCTTAATTTCAACCAAAACCGGTACTAAAAACAGTCCCTATGAATAAAAAAAGTTGAAACAAATTTAAAACATATAATTTTGATCATAAGAAATCCAATAAAAAGCTTTTTTATTGTTTTCTAAAAATTTGTACTTTTCCTTAAGTAACAGCATTATGAATTACCATATGATTTTCTTTTGAAATTAATTATATTTTTATCCACAAATATATAAATATAAATCAGTACTGAATAAAATGAAAAATAATTTTCCAACAAATACAAAAAGGCATGAATAAAGTTTGGGACTATTCCGGAATAATATTTCTTTAGAATCAAACCTTTTATAGAACCCATGATACTGTCAGAATTGAATGGAAATCTAAGGCAAGAATAACCTACTATTAAGTATGTAATAAAGTAATAATTTTGCATTGCTGATATTCTATATTTAGACTTTTCTAGTTCATTTTCTTTTTCACCCCTATTAACATTGTCTCCAATTTCTACTTCATTTAATTTATAGTCATTAAAAGATTTTATATCTTTAACTATCTCAATTTTAGATCTTTTGTTTTCTTTAAAAGTTAAGATAAGGACGATAACACATGTGGTTATTGTAATTAATTGGCTAAATGCAGATTTTATAATTAAAACCATATCGGTATTAAGTTTTGTAAAACAAGTATCTGTAGGTGTATTTTTTGTTAAAAAAACTTCATAGTCAAATTGAACTAGTACTGCTAACAATATAATATAGGTGTATACAATTTTCATTAATGAAAATAATGAATCATCTTGAAGTGCATTTCTTTTCTTTGTTATTTTACTCATCACAACGTTATAATAAGAATCTAATGCTAAGAAAAAAAAAGTCGCCATTTCCATATCAATTAAAAATTGTTTCAAGCTAATATAAATAGTACAATAGTAATTTGAAGAAAAATTAAAAAAAGACCCTAGAATGATCATATTATTAGGAATAAAAGCTTCAATAAGTATTATTATATATAAAAAATTAACTGTTACATCCGCAGGTGTTCTAAAACTTTTAAAAACATAAATTTTTTTGCTTAAGTAATATACAATTACAAACAAAAATATTACTGCTATGTTGTTCATTAGAATAGCTAAAACATCTATTCCAAAATTAAATGATACTGTATCTATTTTGCGCATATAATGATTCACAAATAAAAGTGTTAAAAATCTATTCGCTAGTGCAAAATAAATTATATTTTGTAACAACTCAGTTCTTAACTAAAATTTTAAGCATGAAATTTAAAACAAATACTATAAAAAGAAGTATTTAAATATTTTTATTCTAGGTTTTGAAAAGATTGCAAAGTTAATAGAACAAATAAAGTTTCTACCCTTAAATATATAAAACTACTTATTAATAAAATTTCAGATTATGAATATAAAATCAGATGTATATTATTTCATTATTAGATCGCTTACTGATAAATATTATCATAATTTCTTATTGGAAACATTTGTGTTCATTATTTCCAAACTTTCCTTATAAACTAATTTGTTAACCGTATAAAGATAATTACAAGAATTATTTTTAAAATACCAATTATAATACATTACAAAATAATAAATAAATTTAAAAAATCAAATAAATTTGTTTTTAGGTATATACATTATAGTACTCCACGAATAAAATAAAAAAAATATTTTTTGTCCTATTTTAATTAGCTTAAACTTTTAGATCTCTTTTATTTATCTTTTGTTCATCAAAGTAAAATGAATTTTTTAAGATTAAATGTATAAACGAATACAGGGCAAAATGGTCGTGGACTGAAATGGTCGTCGAAATTGCTTATTATGAAATGTGAAGCATGATCTGAAAAAGAAACTTTATTTTTTATAGTTAATATTCAATATATATGAATATCATACAACATTTTATCTACTAGATAAATGAACATTACTCTCCAAATAAAAACTTTTTTTTATAGTTAATATTCAATATATGAACATCATACAACATCTTATCTACTAGATAGATGAACATTACTCTCCAAATAAAATCTTTTTTTTTATAG
Source organism: Ceratonova shasta (assembly GCA_918559645.1). Taxonomy (NCBI): domain Eukaryota; kingdom Metazoa; phylum Cnidaria; class Myxozoa; order Bivalvulida; family Ceratomyxidae; genus Ceratonova; species Ceratonova shasta. The sequence goes on along the minus strand of CAKKLC010011537.1, from coordinate 4,086 downwards.
TTAATATTAAATTATATATCTCCATAATAAAACCATTTCTCTTCCTAGAACCACCGGTGGATGTCGATTTTGATCGTTGGCAGTGGTGCTGCGCACCACTCTTTTAGTTTCCGTGTACAAAACGTGTTTGATTCTACTTATGGCGCACATATAATACTTCCCATGTAAGCCTTGGCAAATAAATATGTAATGTTTGTAATTTTTTATCAACATATACACTGTAGGATCAATTTACAATTTTAAAAAATAAAATTCAGTTCATGTTATCTTGACTTCATAAAATATTTGAATGCCAGAAACTTTTAGATCAGTACGATCAATTTATGGTGTATCTCATGGGTAGCCGTTGACAGAAATGATTTCCAAAAATTCTGTTTAGAAATTTTTTTTTAGGGATTAGCCTTTAATTTCTTCCAGTGGACCCAGTAAAAAAATTAAAGTCTTTTTTTTATATTTTTTTGGCTCACTACCAAATCCCCCACGCAAACATTTTAATCTCCATTTTAACTTTTCATCATTCACCTTTTAAAGTCCATGAAGTCAACAAAATATAATGCGGTATGTATTTTCATCTCACTTAAAATGTCACACAAATCCTTTGATGCTCCGTCGCCTTTAATTTTTCTGCTTTTCTGGTCGTTGAAGTCCAAAAAATATCACTTTTGATTTATCTTAAATTTACAGTAACATAAAGTGAAACTTTGCTAAGGTAATGTTTAAAATTAATTTGCCAAGCAGTCAGTTTATATCTTTCGTATTTCCTTTTGATTCGTATTTCGACATTTTTTGGACCTAAAAAAGATGGATCCGGCAATCTGCATTTTCTGTGGAAAAGATCTGTGTGCGACTCAAGAAATACATACGTGCGATAGTTGTAGGAAAGGCAGCACCGCACATGCAAAGCCGGATATCTCTAGCGCAGTATCGAGCTGCTCAAAAATGTAGGACGACGTTTTAATGCATTTATTTGAATTTTTAAATATTGATATACAGAAATTTATAATATTGTTTATGTTATAAAGGTTATACATAAATTGCTTGGTTGTATGTCAACTGCATTGTCTTTCCTTTCAAACAAGCCTATATTCCCATATCCATCCCATTTAAACCTCCCAAGTTTTAATAATGATGCCTCATCTGAACGCTCTGACAGCACTAAATTATAATCATCGACAATAAAAAGACAAAGGCTTCAATTGAATCGTACATTATCCGATCCAACTCTGTCTGGTTTAGTTCGTCACCCATCGGTGGTTACAGATGATGACTCTGTTATAGCAATACCAACAAAACCGCCTATGTCTATACCACGTCAAAACAGACTTCAGCTGGGACATTTCCCAGTTGTTTCCATACCACCTGGTCCGCCTTTATGCCTGCAAATCCAATTGTCAATCATATTGAGAATATACCAGTTGTGAAACGGATTATGAATGCCCAACGGCACCACAGCCTACAGAATTTCATGCGTTTATTTGCTGCTGACCTTGGGCCATTCAAAATACCTTATCAATTAGAAGAGCATGATGTCAAAGGCAGCGATCCTAAACTAATGGTATTTGCTGAAGTAAAAAGGCCTGTCACGTACTTAATTGTTTCAGGGGTAGTGCCAAGGGTACAGACTTGATAGTTGAGAGTAAAGGTTACTCATCCACTTTAAAAGTTGAAAAGCTTCGTAACGTAAAATAAATTTTGAGATGCATTAGTAGGCGGAAGCAGCATTCTAGTGTCACGGAGAGGATACATTCTCACCCATTGATGATTCCTACCAACCAGGAGGTCACGCACACACATTTGGTCCGCAGCCAGGGTTGATAAAAGTTTCTCAATGTAGACGTGAAGCAAAAAAAGTTGGCGCACTTAAAGTATTTGGAATTGCGTCTGTAAATTCAGAGTAAATTTTTTTCTTCAAAATGTTACAGCTAATGTTAGAATAATGCTACCAGCTCTTCCTTCTAAACCAAATATAGCGCGCAACTTAAACATAAAAATACAGAAGCTACGTCCAAACAATCCAATTACTCTGGATTTTAACATCAAAATGGAACACATAACCGAAGGATAAAAGTAGAGAATGTACAAGTTGAAGAAGCAAGACATATTATAATTGCAACACGCGAAGTACTGACACTACTTAAACGCGTTCAATATTAGTAGGCCAATTCCACCTTTTATCTAGTTAAGCGTGGTTTTGCCAACTTTTCAACATACATGCTTTCGTAAAACAAGGAATGACTAAAAGGCAAGTTCTGCTGTTATTTTTTGTCATGTCCAGACGTCGATCCTGGGACTACACTGCTGTTTTGCAGCATATAGTGCATCTAATACCGAAGCAGCCAAACGTAATAAATGTGAATTTGGACTTTGAATAGGCAACGTGGCAGTGTATACTTTTCCTGTTCTTACACGTGACGGTGTCTTATTGCCAGTTTACTTCACTCAAGCTTTATACAAGAATATTCAGAGGCTTGGATTACAAGAACCTATGATGCTGATGCAGGAACAAATAAAATTTGCAGAAGATTCATGACTTTGCCTATTCTACCACATGAACATATGCTACCATTTTTACCAAAATTGTACCATTAGCCGCAGATGTTTGGTCCATATCGTTCAACCTTGTTGAGCGCTTTTGGATCGACAGTAGAGTATCCCCTATCTGGACTAATCAGTTTTTATGCAAGAGGTTCACACCAATAATGATGTTGAAGGCTACCACAACATATTAAATACAAGAGGCCAAAGTGGACAATTGCCATTTTACTTGTTGGTGCATCTACTACACAAGTAACCCAAGATCATTTCGATGACAGTAGAGTTCGTTGTCAGAGTGTATGCTTAACGAGTCCCACGTACCGGATCTAGGTAATGTAATGACAGACTATAAAAAGTATCGGATGGACGAACGAACAGCTATAGCTCTATTAGATGCAGGGAGCCATTTATTCGGCAGCATCGTTCCCATAAACGATGATGTAGAAAAAAATGTGGACGTACTTATTTTTAGAGTTTAATGTTCCTTAAGGTCATATGTAATACTTTGGGGTGTAATGCGTTTTAATGTAATGATTTTCCTATCTTAGTAGTAGTGTTGTAATATTTGGAGAGTAATGTTCATTTAGGTAGTATATAAGGTGTTGTATGTTGTGGATATATTGAATATTAAAAATAAAAAATTAGGTTTCTTTCAGACCTCTGGGTCATATTTCAAAATAATCAATTTCGGCCACTATTTTGGTCACACACCGAAATTATAACAATATAGACTAATCGTGTCAATATACCTTAAAATAGCATAATTAAATAAACTCACAAGTTTTCCTTTTCCCATCAGTAATTAAAACTATGAGGAAACTGCAAAATAATTATTATCAAATTTTGGGCTCTATTTAACATTCTAAAATCTAAATTGAAAAATTTCACAAACAAGAAAGTAAATATACAGCCTTCTAGAAAAATAATTTTTGAATCTTTAACCAAATTTCCTTTTCTATTGTGTATATTAATAATTCAAATGAATCATTAATAAAGTTATATTCATAAATTCCGAATTCTTTCCGATAAAAATACAGTATTTATTCATATAATGCAAAAAATATTTTTTTTTCATTTTGAAACCATGAAGCAGTAAAAATTATGAAATAAGAGCTATTTTAAAAAAATTCGTACAAATTTTCAGTAAACAATGAAACTAAATAACAATATTTAGATTAAATACTATATTTTTGTGTTATCCAATTTATATTTATAAATTTGACACTATTTGGTAAGAACCATAAATAACTTAAATAATGGGTAAGAATGTAGTTTGGGCCAGTACGCATGCGCAAAATGAAATTCCTAGAATTGCTTGAAATTATAAATAATTCATATTTATAAATTCTTTTTTGCGAGAAAAAGGTTTAATAAAATCTAATAATGTTTGTCCAGGCTGCTTTAATAATATGTCATTGGTATATCACCATAATATTGACAAACAAATTTGGAGGTGTTTTAAAAAAGAATGCAGAAAAAAAATATCTATCAGGTCAGGGTCGTTCTTTTCGAAATCGCACCTTCCTTTAAAAGACCTTATTTTATTAATTC
>CAKKLC010011444.1:3908-15724 GCA_918559645.1 Ceratonova shasta | reverse complement strand
TTACTTGTGAAAATGAAAGATATTTAGAAATTGCTGTGATTTTTAAAAGTATGAACCTGATTTTTAATTGGAAATTTAATTAAAATTTATATTTTAATTTTTATCTAAGTATTACTTTATTTTTTTATAAAAGTTTTTTTAAAATTTCGTCGCTGAAATATCCGGAAAATCCTGGCGCTGAAATATCTGTTTGCGAAAATAATAGATTATTTCAATAATCAGTAGTTTTTATTTTATAAAAGTAGATAAATGCTATATTTATTATTCAAAAATATTACATACATCATTTAATGAAAAATTAAATTTCTTAGTTTTGTTAACTAATCAAAACCTAATTAAAGGTTTGCTAAGAGCTATATTTTAAAATTACAATTTTTCATATACTAGAAAAAAAATTGCTTTACATTAGAAATTCAATATTGGGCAAGCTTTTGAAATAAAGTTTATTATGCATGTATTTCATGATCTATAATAAATTTTGAATCATAATTTTTGCAACAAATTTATAAAAATAGTTTCCGAAGCTAAGAGATTTTCAAATCCTATTTTTTGTATATTTTTGATGGCATAAATACAATTAAAACCTAAACCTTTCCCCCAAGATTCTATAGTTAGTTTTTTTCCTTAATCAAACTAAAATTTAGTGATGGAAAAATCATCATTTGTGTATTTATGATTTATTTCTTCTTTAATCCTGATAAAAAATTTCCAGGATATCTAATAAATTAATTTAAATTATTAATATTTCGTTATAAAATAATTTTGAGATGACCTGTATCTATAAACATAGATAAATGATCTATAATTAATAATATTAATACAATCGACATGAAATCAAGTAATCATTAGAGACTTAAATATAATAGTGATAATTCAATGCAGATAATACTATTCTGGTATAATAATTTTGAAGGAACATCAGTTTATTTTAGTCAGACTACTTCACATTGCAACTTATTTCCTTTAAGATCTTAATAACATTAAATTAGATAACGATACGAAATTCAAGGTAAAACTTTATTTTTATTGTAATTCATTTCAATATATGTTAATAAAAAGGTTTATAAATTAATACAAGTACATAGATTTGTAATTTTTGATAAATGTTGATTAAAGAAAATTCTTTCTTGCTTAAAATGTTTTTTTTGTAACTAGTGAACCTTTTTTATCGCTAGAAGCTATACTAAAATTCATCAATTTTGAAGCAAATAAAAACCTAGTGTCAAAGTATTATCTTAAGTTTGTACATTTTGATTACAAATATTGTATGTTTTAAGAGTGAATGGTGAAGCAATAGTTGGACAAGGTTAGTAGTTCAACAGTCATTAAAAATATTGAGAAAATTATCTAGCTAGCTTCACTTTATTACAATATCTATAATACAAAAAAAATATTGAGTTTTATTAGTATAAATAAACAGCTCTTAAGACCGATTTAATAGAATAGTTATTAAATACAGTTTTACTTTAAAATAACCTTTTATAAACTTTTAAATACTAATTTTGTTTTATTCAACTCCAAATAAGCTCAATAAACAGTTTCATTTTATTGTTAGCTAATTTTTAAGAATTTGCAACTAGTTTTACTTTCAGGTCTACTTAGTAGAAAATACTAATTCTTGCAACCATTAATTTTTATAAATTTTAGTTATTGGCATAATAAAATTTGGTTAGAAGAACTTGATCTAAATTGGTAAAATTAGGATTTCGTAATTTTTAGTATATAGTAATAGTAAGTTTTATTTTGCTCTTTAAATAGTATCAAAAATACTAAAAAAATATTTGTGTTTCCTCCTAACTTAACATCCCTATTCTTAATTAATAATTTGAATTTATTGAAATAAAATGTCTTGTAAGAATTTATTTACAATATTTAATCATACAGACATTCATTTTAATTAAATACTAGGCTTGTTAAATATTTTCAAAGAATAAATTACTAATTCAATTATTTTATTTAAGGTGGTCTATTTGAAGATCTTTTCTATTATAAAAAACTTGCAGATCTTTTAAAATGTTAAATTCAAGCATATATAACACTATTATCTATAAAAGATATCACAGAAAACCTAGATTGTTAAAAAATATATATTAAACCTTTTAAGGTAGTTTAATTAATAAAAATGGCTAACATTTTCGGTACTTATACACTTTGCCAGTAATCAATCACCAATCAATTTACAATAAGATAAATGATAGCTTAATTTAAACAATTATTAATAAATTAGAATATAAAATAATTATTATATTGTTCTCAGATATGATCAGAAAAATCATTAAGAGATTTTCCAAAACGTTGCCACTACTTAAACTCACATAAATAACTTGCTAAACTTATATTGGAACTACCATATTTTTCTTTGTATTTTTTTTTATTTCTTGGCACTTTCTTTCAACATGGTTAATTGTAGTAAATGGTTCTGGATAAAAAAAATGTAATTTATGGTTTACTGTTATTTAATTTAAGGCTTCATCATTTAATGTTGCATAAGATGCCAACATATCACTCAAAATTGTCGTTTCTGTCCGAATATGGGGATGAATAAATCCATATAGAGTATTTCTTGTTCGATCATCAACAATAGTTATAAAAACCGTTTTTGGTTACTACTTCATACTCACCAAAAATCCTACACTAACTAACGACACACCTAACATAAAATCTTCTCCGCAATAGAAGTGCTTTTTCAATTTCAACAATTTTATCTACGCCACCAAGTATTTTAGGAAGGATTATGAAATAATTTAAAAAAAATATCTCTTGTTGTACTTTTCCAAAAAAAAATTTAATTAAATGAAGACAGTGGTAATTGAAACTGTTATTTTTTTTGTGTTTTTGATTGTCACTAATAAAAAAATAAATAAATGTCCAAATTTGCTAAATTTATAAATGCCTTTCCTGAAAAAAAAATTTTTTTTAATGGAAACATCCTTCATACAATTGTTTAGAGCACATATAAAATAAAATCTATTATTTAGAAAATTAAAGATCACTCTAAAAACAATTTCTGATCCATATTCACATATTTTTTTGCATGAATTAAATCCGATTTCCTGATAAATATAAATGGCGTCATTTTTTTTTTCAAAAGTTCAAAAAAGTTTTTGTAGTTTAAATCAGAGGTGTCCAAACTACGGCCCAGCAGAGACTTTTATCCGGCCCGCGAGACTTTAAAAAAGGTTGCGTAAATATAAACGTAGCATGCCGCGTCGGTATTTATCTCGCTTGTTAAGGATGCATTCGGTTAGAATGACCGCGGTAGTACGCTCGAAAATGTACAGTTTGGCTTCAAGTTTTTTCGGCAGTCGGTATAGTGAGTAAGGCGCTCATACAAATAAAAGATTTTGCACTTTGACTTTGCGATGGATGTGCTGATCAGCAGTTTCATCAAATTATAGTTGTTTTAAATTTGCAAGACTGTTCTTAAAGTATTGCCGTCCACGGAAATTACGTATATTTTTTTACTGTTAATACATTACATGTTGCAATGTTTAGATTTATGTCCGATTATAATAGCTAGAGATTGTAAAAATATGCGCTACCGTAATTTTTTCAGTTATTGCATTTTTGGTGTTTTTGTAACGTATTAAATAAAGTGCTTTGCACAAATTTTATAATTAACGGGACGTTGAAAAATTTAAACAAGTATTCTGCCTTAACAGAAATTATAAAAAGTGAAATTCGCTTTATTCGTAAATAAGTCCTTCTAAGTATATAAAAATATCTGATTTGAAAGATATTTCTAAATTTTATACAAATGTTGTCCTCAACAAAAAAACTGTTTGTTTTTAATAGGGTAATTTATAACCAATTTCGACATACAAAAAAATCCACCTTTTATTCCGTTATAGAGAAAACAAAAAGACGGAAATCTGCTAGCATTCACTTATTTTTCACCTTGAATCTAGAATTAAATCATTTAATTTAACTGAAAAGCCCTGCATTTTCGATAATTATAATCGTATTTTTCTGACTTCGAATAATAACGATATTATTACGTAAACATTATTTTAAAAATTACCCATGGACGAAAAAAGAAGAAAAGTAGATGACGAGTGCTGCATATTAAAAGAAAAATGGGAATTCAAATATTTTTTTGTGCGATCCCAATCAAAGAATGGCAAACCTATATGTGTAATTTGCAATGACACTGTTGCTGTAATGAAGGAGTACAATTTACGCCGACATTATATAACAAAACATGCTGAAGCTTACTCGCAATATAGGGACAATCAGCGCACAGAAAAATTTGAAAAAATAAGTCGTAGTATGTCATCTCAGCAAAATTTATTTTGAAAAACAAACTTGGAAAACGAATCTTTGACTTTAATTAGCATGAAAGTTGCATATTTGTTGGCGAAAAAGGAATAACTAATAATGGATGGAAATATTATTAAAGAGTGCATGATGGAAGCTATTGGGATTTTGTTTTCTGAAAAGCTGAAGCTTTTTAAGACTATTAGCCTTTCACGCAATACTGTTGCTCGTCGAATTGACGACATTGGCAATAATATACTCCACCAGATTTCCGTAAAAACGCAGCGTTTTACTCACTACTCTATCGCGATTGACGAATCAACCGACGCCAGTGACACCAATCAACTTTTGGTATTTTTTCGTGGAGTTGACGATGATCTCAATGTTATCCAAGAATTAGCATCGGTTATTGGCATGCACGGCACTACAACCGGCGAAGATGTTTTTAGGAAAATTCAACAGACGTTGAGGAAAATGCACTTGGACTGGAATCGACTGCAAGGTGTGACAATTGAGTGAGGAAAAAACATGTCTGGTGCAAATTTTGGGGTTGTTGGGCTAATAAAAAAAGCATTTGAAAGCGCGGGAGCAACAATAATAATTTTTCTGCACTGTATTATCCACCAACAAGCCCTATATGTAAAACATGTCGACATGAGCTGCGTTTTTAAACCAGTTGTGTCTGTCGTAAACTTTATCCGATAACGTGCACTCAATCATCGCCAATTTCGATCTTTCCTTGAAGAAATCGAATCTGAATCTGTCAACTTGCTATATTATACAGCAGTTCGATGGCTTAGCTGCGGCAAAGTACTACTGCAGTTCTTCAAGCTTAGATTGGAAATTAAAATTTTTCTTGCGGAAAAGAATAATCTCGAGCCGCTTTTATCAGATGCAGAATGGATTTGGAAATTAGCAATTTTTGCAGATATGGTGACACACGTAAATAAATTGAATTTAAAGCTGCAAGGAAAAAACAACTTATTTTGTGATTTATTCGAGCAAATCAAAGCATTCAGAGTCAAGCTTATATTGCTCGAAAATCACATGAATAATCGTAATTTTTCACATTTTACGTGCTTTTAAAAATTTAGTACGGAAACTGACGCAATATTTCCAACCTTTTTTGCAGTAAAAGTAATCGCAGATTGAAAACATCAATTTCAACCCCGTTTTTCTGATCTTGACATAAACTCAAAGGAAATTAGTCTCTTTCAAAATCCATATGAATGCAACCTTAATGATGTTTCAAGCCAGTTTCAAACGGAAATAATTGATCTTCAAGCTAGAGATCAAATCAAGAGCAAATATAAGGAAGGAAATCTGATCAAGTTTTACAAATTTTTGGACGCAAAAGAGTTTCCTAATTTAAAGCAATTAGCTAGTAAATATATTTCTTTTTATGGCACTACATACGTGTGCGAACAAACATTTTCTAGGATGAAATATCTCAAATCCATGTATAGGACAAATTTATCTGATGAACATTTGCAATCATTGCTAATTATTGGCGTTTCAGATCTAAATCCGAACTTTGAAGAAACTCTTTGGAAAAAATCCCAGTACCACCATTCCCATTAAAGGTTACCTGAGTTTTTTTTATTGTTTATTTAATAAACGTTTATATATCATTTTTGGAGCCGTAATTTACTATTAAAAAATTCAAGCTACCTCTCTTAAAAAATTTTTTAACTTAAATATGTACAATGTTTGGCCCCACTGACGAATTAAAATGCCAAAATGGCCCGCGAATCGAAAAGTTTGGACACCTCTGGTTTAAATAATTCAAAATAATGAATAGGCCTGCCATTAACTTTTTTAAAAAATGCGGTAGATTTTCGAAAAAAAACGGGACACAAAAATAAATTAATTTAATAAAAAAAATATCTTTATTGGCAAAAATAACTTCATTTTGATACTTATCTTGTTATTGGATCTTTTCTAGAAACTGAAAATAGGACATAATTTGCTTGTAAAACTCACTAAAATTAATTTTTTAATTATATTGTAGTGTGATAATTTCATTAACATAGCTTAAATCAAAAGTTCGCTTCTGATTGGTGCATAACTGATTAATAAAAGAAAATAAACGTTCAATTGCATTAATGTTCCTGGGATGCACAAACCGAAATGAGCTTATATCTGCATATTAGTTAAAAGAATAGAGTTTTTACGAATATGTGTGATGGTTTAAATCAAAATTTTTACAGCACTTGCTTTTTCGTGGACCCAAGCAGATTTATTTTCGTTATTAAAAGTTAGCAGTTGATTATATTTAATCATAAAGTAAATCTTGATTTAGTATTGCAGAACTTGCATTATTAGTTTCGATGATAAAATCAATAGACTGTCCATTTTTTGCGATTCCAAAGTTTTATATCTAATCATCAATCTAAAGATATGTGTACCATTCAACAATTCCTGCCTTTTTTCAAGATATGTGATCATTTATTTATAGACATCTTTATAAATTTTTAAAACAGTGCTTTGAATGTCAACATGCGGTTGAGAAAATTCTAGATGGGCTTCTCAAGTGTGGTATCCTAATTGAAGACGATTTCTGAATTTTTGCTTGAATGTTCTCATATTCGAAAGAAATTTCAAATGCAGCAATATCCGATCTCTTAAACAAAAGAATTGCTTTTTAAATCATTTATATTTAGATACTCAGCTCAAAAAGCCAAAATTAATTGCTTTCGAGTTAGAAGAAGTTTTTAACGACTGGTGGATATTTTGTCTTGAGTTCTTTGAAATAATATTTTGATAGTTCGAAGATTACGATTAATCGTTGAATTTCTGGTGATAGTGAAAGGAATCTTAATCTTGAGTGGGATTTCAGTGTTTTGTAAAGTATATCTATTTCTTCACAAATCTTCTTAAATGATTCGGTTCGCATGGTATAGAATGTAAAGTGCTTGTGAAAAGAAAAAGAAAATTTTCAATGTCAACGTCCAACACTTGACCACCTGCACTACTTGCATTATTGCGAATGTAAAAAGTAGAACATCCCAGCTCAATAATATTACAATTCAATTCCTTTTGAATTTTAAGCCAAATATTATTGCTTCCTTGTCTATTAACACCTTCAAAATTCAGATTTATATTATCTGCACCAAAACATATCAACTTCTTTTCCAACTCATATTCTCGAATTTTTCCAATGATTTCATATGAAATTGTATTTGATTTTTCATTTTCAATTCATGTCAATGAATTTTTTTGTTAGACACACCTTTTGTTGATATAAACATGCGAACGATAAGAGGGAGTAACTTTGTGTTTCTATGGTTTAAAATATTAGTTATTAAGGAAAAATAATTAGAATTTTTCAATTCTTTAATCAGTTCTTCTTGACAAAAGTACTCAGGAAATTCTTTACAATTGCTGTCGTCTTGGTTTCAGCCAAAGTGAACTTATGTTCAAAAAGTTTTATGATAAGATTCAATGTGCAGTCAGTAGAGAGAAACGAAAAATTATATTTTGATGTATGAAACGCTAAAACAGCTTCCTTTGTGTCATTTCTAGTCCCGCTGATAAGATTATAGCTTTTTGAAGAAGTTTTTTACTTTTTAGCTTGAAGATCCTGCATTTACGGACGATTAATGAGGCTAAGTTTTACACTGGACCACAATATTAACACGACCTTATTATGCAATAGACAATGTCGATTAACAGATAAAACAAAAAGCTTTGGAATCATTTTCTTTAGTCTTATCCAGAAAGTTAAACTCTTCTTTGTATTTATTACTCCACTAAGTTTTGCGTTTTTTTGAATTCATGCTGAAGGAATAATATAATTTAAGTAATTTGTTGTTTAAAATTGTCGTGTAATCGATAAAAAAATTGTTATCTATACCTTTAACAGTCTTAAGAAGTGATTTTAGAATGAACTTAATAATTATTCCTGCAAAATAATAAAATTATGCTCTTTTCACATTTTTTTCGGTAATATCGGAACAAATTAATGCTGAAAGTGGAAAATTTTTAAGGCAATAAGTTATTTTTTAGTTTGATTTTTTTCGTACGTTAAAACCTATTCAAAAATTATAAAGATTTTATCATACAAATTAATCTGTAAAAACTTGTGAACAAATCTCCGATCTTTGCAAAATTTATAAAATCCAGCACAAATTGTCTTAAACGCAGGACACAGGACAAATTTAAAAAATCCAGGACTGTCCTGGCCAAAAAACACCAGATTGTAGGCCTATTCATGAATTAATTTTTATTATACAGCGTTTTTCATTTAATTTAACGATTTATATTTTTAATAATAAACCCTTATTATGAAGAAAAAAAAATAAATGCACACTACAATACGGCAGCTGATAATAAGAAAATATTAAAACGGGCAAGCCTGCTTTTGATAAACTATGATTTCTAAATAAATGAGAATACTGTAGCATCTGTAATAAGATTGGTTAATAATATTGGGCGGATTTTACCTATAAAGGAATGGAAGAGGAGAAATAAATTATTTAATGAAGAGGCACTAGTAATTATATACAATCAATACACCAAGACGTTAGTGTTCCTCTTCGAACATTAAGATCAAAAATTTAAGAGAAAAATATAAATATTTTAAAGCCTTGCTACAATTTCAAGGTCACTTTATGTCTTGAATTATTCACTAATTCTAATAACCATTATACAAGACTCTAAGAATACACCTCTTAATATTAACCTAAGGGAAGCTTACTGCAGCGAGTACATATTACAAGATGAAAACAGTTTCGATTTTTGTTGATGTGTTTGAGATCAGTTTCAGTACTAGAATAGGATTTTGAAGAAGTTTAAGAGGAACACAACCACCGAAGAACATTCTAGCAATTCTATCAAAAAATGTTTCTGTTTTTGCAGCTATATTGAAGGATGGGGTTAAAAAACTTAAAATTAGCCCTGCTTTTTTTAACTCATTGCGATTTCTATAACTCTTAAGAGAATGATTACTGAATTACATAATTCTGAAATTTTTTAAAGTCGTATAATAATTGAAAATGCATGTATTCACAAAAGTGAAGAGTAGAGAGATTTTTTTTATAAAAAATGGATTTAATCTCGTTTTTTTTGCAACATATAGTCGTCAGCTTAATCCAATCAGAAAGTATTTAGCAAGTGGAAACATAATATTGCTCAACAAACTCCTAGAACTATTAAGGAACTATATTCATTTAAAAATAATTCTTCAAATCTTATAACTGCTGAACCCTGCCAAGGATTTTTTCAACACGTGAAAACAGGTGTTTTGAAAGGGATAAGAAGAGAAGAATTTTAATAAATTACTAGTTTTTATTTTTGAAGTATTATATCTTCAATATATTATATTTTTTTGTGATGTTTACTGGTTTTTATACTGTTTATATGTTTGTTTATTTATATGCAGAAATCGTTAAATTAAATACGAAAGTCATTAAATTAAATGCAAAACTTGTTAAATTAAATGCCCAAGTCATCAAATTAATGCAAAAATCTTTAAATTAAATGCAAAAATAGTTAAAATTAAATAAAAACCCCTGTAATATATATATTATGATTTAATTAAATAGCAATCATAATATCATTTATCTTATTTTAAATTGCTTGATAATTGATACAGGGGGTAAGTGTTTAAATGCCAAATATTCTTTGCTGACTTTTAATTATTTAAATAAAAAAAAATTAATAAATTATTAAAATACCGGAAAAGGTTGTAGAAGAATAAAATTAATATAATTATTGTTGATTTCCAAATTATAATTTAAAATTTGGCAATATAATGAGAAATTGTGAACTTGGGTTAAAATCTTGAACATATTTTTTTAAAAAAATAAAAGAAATAATAAACAAAAACTTCAATAACTATTTTACTCTGGAATAATTTTAATAAATTAACAAATTTCTTATGGCAATTCAGCTTCTTTTATTCCTTCCTATTTCTTAATAATAATCATTTTAAAAAACTCCAGTTTATTTATCTCATCTGCTGTAAAACTAGTTAAGGAGATGAACTTAAAATTAGCAGATCTGGGTCAAGTTTCATTCCGTTTACAAATAAATTAATTATTGACACCATTACCTACTAGTCTTAAATTTCTTAAAGGAATGTAACATTGTTATAATAATGTTATGAACCTCTCTACCATACTGTGGCTTAGTGGATTACAAGATTAATCAAATATTTCGCTGATTTGAAATTTAGTACATTATGCTACTATTTTAGTGTTTTTTGGTTCCGTTTCATTGTCAGTATATATTTCACTTTGTACAGAGCAATTAAAGAAAAGATATATAATATTTCAGCGGTTTTGGTCATACATGGAAATATCGTATTAAAATCGATAAAATTTAGAATAGATTTAAATATATTGTTTTTTAAACTGCGAATTAAATAATTTATGTGGTATAAATCTGAAATATTTTTATTTGCATAGAATAATAGGATTTCCTGGTCCAGATTTTTTAGCAAAGTTTTGTCATTGAAAAATCCTGTTCCAAATTAAATGAACAAAACAATTATCACACAATTTAATCTATCATGTACTTCATCATTAATTATTATCTTTCGCATTGATAATTAGAACTCTAGAAGAACTTCATTGCCCTAAGTGTAACTATCCTTTTATTTAGCAAACCCAATTGGGTTGACTTTCTAAATTGATTATTATTATTATCATTATAATCATATAATGTTCCCATTTTCATGTTATTTTAAACCTTATGATGAATTTTGATATTATTTTTGATTAATTTATTTTAATCTTGCAGACAACCTTAGTGCTAGTTTATTTATTTATAATTAAAATATAACAAGAAAAAGCCTACAAACATAAATTCGCATTTATATCATGTTAAAAACCAATCTAGTATTATGAAATAATTGATGAGAAAATCCAACTTCAAAATAAGAAATTTTAAAAATTAATTTTTTTTAAAATAAAATTTTTTTTAAAATTTATCATTTAATAGGAAAAAACATAAAATATTATTTTCCTAAAATAGTTTAGAAAAAGACATGGTAAGATTCTTTCTTCCAGTGATACTGTTGCATACAAATCTCGGATATTAACAATCTTCAGTTATAGTGATCTATTAAAAGAATACAGAATTGCAAACATTATCTAAACAAAAATATGAAACCAAAGTTACATCCTATTTTTTTCAAAGGTAAAGTATCTTTAAGATTGGTTTAGCAGAATACTGCATTTTAAGAAAAGTTTTACTTTTTGGACTAGATTCAAACGCAATAGAAAAGCATATTCTTTTCAAAATAAATTATTTTTAATTAAAAATGGTTTAGACTACGTTGTTACAACGATTAATTAATAAATTATAATAGAATCGGAATATAATAGCTTTAATAATTTATTAATTCTCTGTAGAGCCGCGATTCTAAAAAAACGCCCTTGATTTGAATTTAGTACAATTCTAGTCTTTTTAATAAACAGTAAGGTAATTATTTTTTACTCTCTTATTTGTAAAATTTTGATGGAAAAATTAAAAAACTAGTTTTTTATAATCATATCATTTAAGATTATGAAATAACAGAAAAAGTTATCCTTGATTTACTAAAAATAAAACAT
>CAKKLC010011413.1:23226-34594 GCA_918559645.1 Ceratonova shasta | reverse complement strand
ATAGAATAAATCACAATATTTTATTTAAAAATTGATTTTTTTGCAGTATCGATCAAAAATATTAACTTTTTAGGTGCGGCGTTTATCCGAGGGCATCGTTTATTTCATTTTACTTTGAGTTAGTGCGACGTTTATTCGAGGGCGGCGTTTATGTGAGGAAATACGGTAGTTTAAGGTATTTACAATTTTGTTGTTTCATTGAAAACTAAGTCTAAATTATACGTCGTTTTCTCTGTAATCTTAATAGATCTTATATTTTATTCAATAGTTGCTTTAAGTAGTATTAGATCATTAACTGTATCAATAAGATTATAAGCAGAATGCTTTTTAATGAATCATATACCAAACTGATTTAAAAAAGTTCAGAAAACAAATAATTTACGTATATAAAATCTTAAACCATTCTCTACGGTTCTAGATATTTTGACTGAGTTATTTACTTAAAAATGTTCATTTAAATCTAATATTTATAAAATAAACCCTAAAGATTTCATTCTAATTATAAAAATAATTAAAATTATTTATTTATTCATGTATATCAGTTATTCTACTATAAAATACAATTATAATTTAAAGAACCTAAAATACTTTGTTGTTATTATAAAAAAATTAAAAGCTGTTGATTAACCTATGATGTTTATTAAATACATAAATTAACAAAAATATATCTGATAAGTAGGGCGGATCTATGCAGAAAATACGAAAAATGTCGAAGAATGCGATTTTTATGAATAAATGCCAAAAATACGATTTTTAAAAATTAAAATTCTATTTTTAATTTTACTTTGTTGGTAATATTGTTATTAATTAATAAAATAAAAACTTTTATACTCTTTAAATAATAGTTTATTGTTTTAGAGTTTTAAATGGGCCACGAGCAAAAAATACGGTTGAATCTAAAAATAACTTTAATTAAAATACAAATATGTAAAAACAAGTAAATTTATTTACTAAATATATTTTTTATATTCCTTTTAGTTTTTTTTTTCTTAGGTCAGTTCTCACCAAAATTTAAAAGGTAGAAATTTGTTGTAACTGATGCAACAATTCACACTGGATAAAATACACGCGTCTCGCAAATTAATAAATCATTTACCAAAATATACTTGATTTTTTATTTTTAAAATGAATATTAACCACAGGGAGAAGATAATATAAATTGAAATCCTAACAAATCGTATTGTATAAATTTCTTAGTATCATGAATTAATATATCAGTATTTTAAATATAATTAACATTTTAATATTTAGGTACCAAATATCACATTAAAATTATTAGCTTTTTGTAAAAAAAGTAAATTTTTTTAATAATTGCCATAAATACGTTTTTTGTGTACTAATTGTTCATGATTCTGAGGTTTGTATTCCATAAACACTCAAAAATTCTTATATTGTCATTTCTGTTTACAGAGTCAAATTTTCGACCTTAATTTTTACGGTTCTAGTTAACAAAAATTTTTATACATAATTTAAATGTTTAATCTTTTTAAATTTCTTTAGTAATTTTTTTTAAATTATTTTTTAAACAATAAATTGTCTTGGCATGGTGAATTTACGATAACTATCTATAAAATTTACGCCCATGCCTAAACAAATAAAACTATGTTGTAAAATTATAAGAAAATATATTAGATAATATCCGAAAGAGTTCACTTTATACCTTGGAAATACTTTGTATTATATTATTTGTGGTAAATAGTAAATCATGAGAAAAAGGATGCAATAGATTCCCACAGATCCAGCAAGAAATACAATAAAATAAAAGCCAAAACCTCTTAACAATCATTTTTAATAAAAACCGAATCTGAAATCACAACAAAAGTTGTTAGAGCTTTCCTCTCTGCAGATATCCCGCTTGAAAAATTACAAAACAAAGAGCTGAAAAATTTATTTTAACACGTTAAAATTGATCTTCCTATTGAATCTACTGTTAGAAGAAGATTAGATATAATAGCAAACAAATTGAAATTGGAAATTATTAGGAAATTAGATAGTCGTGAAGTATTTTTAATTTTCTACGAAACAGAAGTATTAAGTCAGAAATATTGTAATATCTATGTAGATTGTATTTCAGATCCCGTAAAATATATTTATTGGGATGCATCCATATAAATCAATCACCAAACTAGAAAATTTTTTTAGAGTTAATCGACAATGTCTTTAAAGCATATAATATAAACTTTTTGAGTTTAATAGTGTTAATTTCTGATGCAGCGACGTATATGATGAAGGCTTTAAAAGTTCTTAAATCTAAATACACTAATTTCTTTCACATCCAGTGTTTTGCGCATTTAATACACAACTGTGCTATCAGAATACAAGCTTTTTATGAAAATTTTGATGCTTTGATTGCCAAGGTAAAACTCTTGACACACGATAACAAGGAAAGAATTGCTTTGTTCTTTAATATTGAATCGTCACCATCATTTATTGTAACATTATGGTCTAGTTTGTTGAGAGCATCAATGTATTAATGTAGCTATCTTCCAAAAATACGAAGAATTGTCTATTCTATAAAAGAGGATGGAGTTTTAGTTTCTAGAGCGCAGCCCGCAATAGCAAAAGAACATTCAACCGTTGATCTCGTGTATATCAAAGAATTTTATGAAGAGCTTATAAAAATTTTGGATGAATTAGAGGATAGTATACATACAATTTCATCTGTTTATTCCGTTTTAACCGAGAATAAATGTGAGAATCGATCAGCTTGACCTTAAAAACTATATAAATACAAGACTTAATAAAAATAATATATTGAAAATTTTTTTTGATGAAAAATGAAAACATACCAACATGCAAATATTAGGAATTACGAAGATGCCCTCATCCATTGATAGCAGTTGAATGTATCTTTTCTCTTCTTAAGAAGCTGCTTGCATTTGGGAGAAATTTTAATACCAAAAATGTCAAAAACTACATGGTTTTGTATTATAGTTTACGTTTTTGGGAAATTATTGATAATAACGAGGATAAAGTAATTGAACTTCAATAAATTTTTAAATTCGATTTTTTTAGTTATAAATTCCAACAAAATTTATTTGTCGATTTTCTTTATTTTAAATTCGAAAAAAGAACCGCTCTACTGATAAGGTACATAAAATTTGTTTATTTGAAATATAATTTTTATTAAAATTAAATTTATATATATATAATAAACTAATAAAAAAAATTACAAGTTAGCTGTTTATCCTCAGCCGAATATTTTAGTTCTTTACAAGTTCCTGACTATTTGAAACCCTCGTTACAATGTTGATTATTTTAAATGAAAAAAAAATTTTGGTAATCACTATTTTATCAATTTTAGAATTGGATGATTACTAAAGAATACAACATTTGTCAGAAAAATTACTGGCAGTCTCTTTATAACCAAGTATTAGTATTCGTAATTTGAAATCATAATTTTCAGAAATTATTTATAATAAATTTATAAATTAAAAACATTATAATAGTGTTTTTATATGTTTAAATTATAATTTTAAACAAAATATAATTTTATGTAGAGATACTATATGATGTAACATAATTTTATTTGTCATTTGATAAAAGACCATTTAAATGTACATTAGCTTAACAAAAAACATATTTTAAAGACAATAGTAGATATTTAGAGAATATCTGAATATAAGATTTACTACATAAATAAAATCATGTTATAAAATGATTTTAAAACAAATATTGATTAAACATTAATTTTTTTATAATAAATTTTCAATAATAACTCCAAGTACTAAAAATATAATTAAAATTTCTAATATATTTGTTTAAATTAATTCTTGAATAGAATAAAATAGATTTTCATAAGTATTCAAAATAACATGTGGTTCTAAAACAATGTAAAAAATATTGTTTTCAAAATAGTGATTTGTAGTTTATTAATTTTTCCTAATTGGTTATGTATTAAGATCTTAAAATTATTCAAATATATATGAGATTTAATTCATTAGAATTTATTTATAACATAAAAAAACTATTAATTAAAATATTTAAGCTTTAAAATATGTAAGAAAAAAAATTGTTGTCGGAAATAGATTTTCCTGTTGGAATAAAATTATTTTTAATAAAATACTTTTTTTAAAAATCTGAAAATTAAAAATTTTTGAAAATCTAAAAAAATATAAAACAATTAACAATAAAATATTTTTATTTTTAGATATTATAATCAATAATAAAAAGTTTTATGATTTCTTCAATTTTCTTTTCTTTGGTTTTTAATTTTTTTTAAAAGGAATTCTGCAATATAAAATTCCATCAAAGGAGTATTTCTATAAAAATTAGACCTCATAAAATTCTTTAAAAGCATCAATAAATTTTCAATATTTTAAGTATGAAAACATGGTGGTGGGTTAATAAAATTTTCACTGTTTCACTGTTAGATAGAGGCAATAAATTGATTTTAAAATATTATCATAAGATCTCCAGCAATCAGTTACTAAAATGAAGTTTGACTTTATATGGTTAATTAAAATTTCTTTAAGATCAGCTCTTGATCTAGAAGGAATAAATTTGTTATTGCATAATTTGGGACAGTATGTATAATTCCCAATATCCATTTTTGAGGAATTACTCTACCTCTATTATATTTTCTTTTGTGAAGTAGTGTTTCATCAACTTGAATTTCATGATTATCTCCTCAAATTAAAATTTCTTGATTACCCAAAAATCCTTTATTAATTTTCATATTAATAGATAAAAAAATAATTATTGTATTTTTTCCTATACCATGTATAGAAGAAATATCCTTTAAAATTCTCGATCAAGTAAAACAAAATATCAAGATGGATTTTAAAATTCTTAAATGATCTACCTTTTCTAACTGAATTAGTGGTTGGCACTTGTGAAGTTTCCCCCCGTTGGGGATTAATGGATTAATTTGGTTTGAAAAATATTTTTGTTATTTAAAAAAAAAAGAAAAAAAAATAACAATTTTTAGTTAAATATTCTCTGGATCGGATACCTTTCTTTTACATGATCAATAAAAATTTGCAAATCATAACCATATCTTTCACGCCACATAAAAATACGATATGCAATTCAATAAGGCATCGATGATTTCGAAATCTTGCTTTACTTATAGCTTTTAACTTTTGCCAGCGAGACTCAATATGATTTGTTGTTACACCATTTTGTCCAAAGAATTACCATATTTTGAATGATTTACGCATTTATGTTCGTAACCTAGAGTATTGACAGAAGCAAAATTTTTGCCTGATCGGAATAGATGATTTAACCCGATCCTATCTTCTCTTAAATTATTGGGACAATAATTTCTCTTAAACGATTAGGAACAGATGTGCAAAAAACTTCCATAGTTTCTGGACAATAACCCCAAACATCCATTGTTCTCTAACCAGATGATCAATGTTATTTTTCTTTTTACTAGAAGCGCTTCATCTACTTCTACCACTAAGCATTCTCCGCCGATTATTAATAGATTTTTTTCAAAATGGAACAAACAAACTTCTCTAAAGAAATTTAACCAATCCACAATAGTATATTGACTAATTGCATCTATTTTTCTCTTCAAATTTACATTTTTTATTTCATTTTTTACAAAATAAAACATAATAGCTAAAATTTGGCCAACTTCCAGATGACTTTTTTCAAAAATGGTATTTTTTAATATTTATTGTTCTTTTTTGCATTTCAAAGCATAAGAACTAAAATAAAAACCGTGGGTTTTTGTTGTATTTTTGAAAATAAGATATAAAACAGAACCACAGCAAACTTTTTTTTCAGGAAGTAAACCTACTTCAGTAGCATATGCAATAGCTGATAATTCGTCATCCAAAAATTTAAAAACATCTCTATCATGAATCATAATTAATATATTTAATTTTTTTGTAATGTAGTTATGAAAACAAATTAACCCATTTATCCCCAACGGGGGAAACTGCACAAGTTTCCGTGGTTTATACTTGCTATACATCCACTCTTTCTTATCATTGCTTTTTTTAGCTTTAATTAAGCTCTTTTCTTTGTTCCGTTTCTCACAAAAAATGATTCTTTTAATAAATTAAATCTTGTAATCTTTCTTTAAAGAAATTCATCTGTTATAGCTTTAAAAGAAAAATCTATTGGTTATTAAACAAAACAAAAATGCATAAAATGATACTGTTCTAATAAAGAAATAAAACTATTAACATTTAATTTGTTATTGTATTAGTTTTAAATATTTTAAAAACAAATAAATTATATTCCGACACCAACAATTTCTTCCTACATATTTTAAACCATAACCAACATAAATTTATGCATGAAGTGTAGTACATCCTCCTAGATATTTATCACAGGGATACATCCTTTTGGTGATATTCTATATATATATGGTTTTAATGAAAAGCTAGCCTGGTTTTTTTAATGCATTTGTTATTTCACCTGATAAACGTTTTAAAAAAAATAATCTTATTTGATCCTTAAAACCCTTAATAAATAATCAAACCTTATTTTTCTCAATCCCATTTAATATTTACATATCTATTTCGGTTCAGTCTTGATATTCGGAAATCTTGATATTCGAAAACTTTTAATTCGGAAATTTTAAGTAATTTAAAACTAACTAAGTAACTTAGAAAATGGACTCAATTCTCCGGTGCTCACCGCACCATCGACTCTCAAACATTAAAATTAAAATAATAACAAATAAATTAATAAAAATTTAATCAGTTAGGCAAAGCTTTATAGCTCTGCTCATTTTCTTTATCAATTCTTCCAAAGTAACTAATCCTTCAAGATATCTTAGTATTATACGTATAATAGATAAATAGGCACTTTCATAAACTCTTTTTTGCCTTCTAGGTGGATTTCCACTCATCAACCCATCAACTTCCAATTCATTTAATACTTGAATTTGTTTTAAAACATTCAAGACTTCATAAATATATGGATGTGACTTATTAAGTTTTCTTGATAATTTAGAATTAAAACCTTCAGCTGCATTATTAGTTCTTTCTGAATAATTATCAAAATGAGACCATACTGATATATTAAATAATGCAGAGTTATTAGAAAGCCAAATATGTTCAATATAATTACACAATTCTTGAACATCAGTATTTCTAGTGGGTTATAATGATTTAATATAATTCCAAGCCAACAAAATTTCCGATGGAGGTACTAACGGCAACGAAGAAATATAATTAATAAACTTTGTAAATTGACGATCAATATTGTATCAAGATTTTAAACCAAAAGAGCATACCTTTCTCCATATAGCCTGTCCGAAGTAAAAATAGCATCCTTTGACAATGGAATCAGGAAATACAGTTCTAACAGCATTAAACATAGCAAATTCATAATCAATTAAAAATTTAACTGGATATATGATTTCTCTGCTCGAATTAATAAGCACTTTAACATGGTTTAATAATCTAATATATAAACCTGTCGTCTTATTTTGAAGAAAAGAATAAAACATAGGAAAATACTGATTGCAAAACTTACCATAGACAATATAAAGTTGATAAAATTCTGAAGGTGATGATTTGAAAGTTCCATCCATACTAAGCTCAATTAAAACTCCATCATTGAAAAATCTTCTACAAAAATCAGGCATAGCAAATTTTAATAGACGGCCTTCAATATTTTCATCAACAAGCAGGAAACGTTTTCCATTCCTAGCATTTATAAACCTATTGACAAAATTAAAGTCATAAACATTGCCGCTAGTTGCTGGGTAATGTCTATGCTTTTCACTATAAATAAAATTCCTACAAGAGTGGTATGTAGGAATTAAAAATATTTCTTCAGAATTATTTGAATAAAAATCAAAAAAAGTATAAAAAAGTGTCGTCATATACCCTTTTTGATGAAATAAAGGGATTAATATCAAGATTACTTCTTATTTCGGTTCTAAATTCACACAAAAGTCTGTCTAACAAGCTGATTGGATGGTTATGATTATTTTTAGCCTCAAAAGTATGTTTCCTCTGGTTGAGGATGTGAGATTGCATGAAGGATTGGAACATCTCCAATAATGGATTTCCTGTTTTGGCGAGCCATTGTTAATACATTTAAATCCGTCAATAAATGGAACGAAAGTAATTCTTTCTGATAAAAATCATTGAATAACCATTAGGCTAGCTAAAAAATTTTTTCCGAATATCAAGATTTCCGAATATCAAGAAGACACGATTTTTTTCATTGCTAAATTGAACTTTAGGAACCCGAATGCGACTGCGCGAACAAAGAGGAAAGTTATTAAGAATGTTTAAATAAATAAATAATATTAATAGTTTTAATAAATTCAGATAATCGTTTTTCTGCGAATTTTTTTTCAAATTAATATTTAGCGATATAAGAATTGATCATTTCTGGTCTCTTGTTTGTAATATAACGAAATTTTCTCTTCACAGCTCCCCAAACCGCGTCCATTATATTAGTGTGGAATCCATTTTGATCAACAAACATTCTATCATATATTACAAAATCATGTTGAAAAGCTAACTCTGTGAGCTTTGTATAACCCTTCCATCCATTAGTGACAATATAAGATCCAAATTCTACATTTTCTAATATAATCTTATTTAATATATCTTGGTTTCTTAACTCAGTTATAACCATAAATAAATTATTTTGTTTCGTCCACCCCACCAACAACCCACCACATTTTGGTTGACTAAAATACGACCAACATTGTATTCTCTTCTTGAAATCCTAGATTCGTCTATTTGAATTACGATATTGGGCCCACCAATTTTTTCTCTGAAAATATTTAAGTGTTCAATATACACTTCTCTAATGAAATTAGACCAATCAAAAATTGTTTGTTCTGATGTTATATCTAATTGATTCATTAATTCACTTACAGGCATATGTATGTTGTTAACTTCCAAGTAAATTAACGAAAATATTTGAAAAAGTGTTAAATGTGATCCGTCAAAAAATGTTACCGTTGTAATGGAAATGCGCTTTTTGCATTTGGAACACCTAAATGCATCTGCTGAATTTTTGCAAATACATTAAAATTGAGCATATTGAACATGTTCTAATTATTGGTATTAAATACAATTTCTAAAGAATTTTAATTGTCAATGTTGTCGACTTTTTTAAATCATTTAGATCGAACATATTCATAGAATCTATATTCTCAATATTAAAATGAGTTTCCTCCATTTTGGCACGATCGTACTTTGTACAATATGTGAATTTTTTCCTTTTTGTTCGCGCAGTCGCATTGAGGGTGCCTAAAGTGCAATTTAGCCATATTTCATTCTAATATCGTTTTTTTTAATTATCTATCCAAAGGTTCCTACAAATTGATATTTATATTTTTTTGCCTCCCGCCAAAATAGTTCAATTTAAATCCCTGTAATTTATTTTTATAATTATTTTACTTTTAAATAATTTTTCATATATAAATAAGTTTTAATTAATTATTGATGGTATTTATACATGGATAAAATTAAAAAATAATTATATTTTAATGCTATTAATAATGAATATAGGTTTTTTAACAAAAGGTTTAATTGGAATTGTTAAATCTGAGGATACTGCCATTGTATATATAATAGAGTAGTCTATAATTGAAAAAGAATCAAAATTTTGGTCTTTTACAAAGATAGTTATTGAAAGAAGAGCTTACAGATGCGGCAAGAAAATTGTAGAAATAAAAGGTCCATTCTTGCAAGTTCTTTCTTTTCTGGTTTTATGTTACCTGTCAACGAAATACTTAAGACGGTTGATTATTTTAAAAAAAAGTACCTATCTCAAGTGTTACTGGTATGATGGGATGGTAAATAAGACGTTCACATATTAGTCTGCTTATCTAAAATATTTGTTGCCAGATTCGGTTAATTTTAGAGATTTCATAAGTGGTGATGACAAAATAATTGTTGCAATTGATGAAACGAAACTTAGGAAAAAAAGAAAAATCAAGGCTACCATGTGGATAGAGTCTGGGCTTCGGCAGGCATTTAAATCACTCCTGAAAAAAAATATTTATGGTAGAAGTACCTAATAGAAATTCAAATACTTAAAAAGATGTTATAAAAAGGCACTTTCTACCAGCATCTTTAATGTATACGGACAAAAGGAAATCATATGGTGCAGCCTGCCGAGACTTGAATTCAACCTACCAAACTGAAATCATTTCAAATTCTTTAAAGATCCTGAAAATGGCGTTTGTACCAATACAGTAGAAGGATTGAATAATGGAATCAAAACTCTCATACATCTTCTCAATAGAAACACCCAATGGATTAATGAATTCCTCTTGTAATATAAACGGAGTAGTGAAAACAAGAAGAATTTGTGAGAAGTTTTTTGGTGGCACTAAAGAAAAAGTGGTTATAACTAATTAATTGTCTTGATTATTTTTTTTAATATTTTTCATTTTTAACATTTTTCAAATGTTGTTAATTGTGGTATTTTTTTTAATAAATTATTAAAAATAATTTTTCCTAATGTAAATTAAATACCTCCTTGTTTTTCTATTAAATACTTTTATTTTATATAACGAATTTGTAATAATGAAGAAATAACTATGACGTATGACTTCCAAAATAAAAAAATTCCTCCAATAATCCTAAAAAATATTATCGCATATAAACACGGCACTTCTACGTTCCCTCCATATTTTTTTTAATTTAATTTAATTAATTAATAAAAATATTTAATTATTCTTTAAAAAATAAATTATAATATTTTAAATTATTAATCTGACAAAATACAATATTTCATTATTTTAAGGGGTATATTTATTGTATATGATCAATAAATGCTGCCAAACTATATCCAAATTATTGACGCCACATGAATTCTTAAATATGTCTATCCAAAGTGCTTCTGTGAGTTCCGTAACGCACCTTGTTCTTAGTTTTGCCCTTTCGCCACATAGACTCAACATGATTAGTGGTGGCTTGAGTGTCCGGGTCTACAAAGTTCTTGTTATGATTTACTTTCTAATGCAAGTAACCTGTATCAGAAAGAGTATCATAGATTTTGGCACAACCTGAATTAATCATTGTTCCTGGCCTAATGTGTTTGAAGATAATGGGGAATCTGATTTCTCTGGTACAATCAGGAACCACCTCACAGAATCCCACTTTATCAAGTACATTGTATCCCTAAAGATCCACTGTGTACGTACAACGCGGCCCACACTATATTTTCTTTTGACAAAACCCATTTCGTCAATTTCCACCGTTCGCCCAATTCCTCCAATCACCCTTGGATGATTTGCAAAATGCATCATGCATACTTTCCGGCAGAAAGATATCCAGTTTACTACCGTTCCGACCCTAGAAATTTTATATTTCCGTTTTAGTTGTAACAGGGAAGTTTCTTTATAAACAAAAAAATATATGAATAATAGAATTTGGTGGATTGTAAGATGTAAGCCTTTAAAAAACGATCCTTTTCTTATGGATAG
>CAKKLC010011413.1:11332-23050 GCA_918559645.1 Ceratonova shasta | reverse complement strand
ATTTTAATTATATATATATATATATATATAATATTTATTTAATTTAATTTAATTTAATTTGATTTAATTTGATTTATTTATTTTTTATTTAATTTTATTAAATATTAATTTATTTTAATAATATTTATTTTTAAAAAATACGGAGGGTAAACGTAGAAGTGCCAAACACCCCCTATTAAGGTAGAAATATCATTTAAAATTTTAAAAAACATATAGATTTTTCTCTAGCATGGCCTATAGTAAACAAAATCCAAATTTTTATATTTACTTTACAACAAAAGATAATAAACTGATTTAATGAAAGTTTTTAAAAGTTTAATAATTTTATCCTAGCATCCCCTAAATAATAGTATTTACTATATAAAAGAAAATGACTGAAATAGAATCCAAACTTACCAAGAAGCTAATAAAAATATCCCATAATGTACAATATTAAAATTTTTTTAATATAATAAGCACTTTTTTAAATGTCATCATTAATTTTGTTTAAAGTAATAATTATTCTTCAAAACTTTACAATTTTAAATAGTTTAATATTTTTTAAATGACGGATAATCTTGATATATAAATAATATTTTCAAGAAAATGAATACAACAATTTTTCACCAATATATAAATTAACAATAAATTTCAATGTTTTATTTAAGGCCAACCATTCCTCCAAATTTGCTTAAACTTATTTTTTTAAATTCCCCATCTAATTTTACCTAAATA
This sequence comes from Ceratonova shasta, assembly GCA_918559645.1. Lineage (NCBI taxonomy): Eukaryota > Metazoa > Cnidaria > Myxozoa > Bivalvulida > Ceratomyxidae > Ceratonova > Ceratonova shasta. The sequence goes on along the minus strand of CAKKLC010011413.1, from coordinate 22,336 downwards.
ATAAGAATCATTTTATATACCGCTTGAAACCGTTTTATCGAATCTCCCACTTTTGATTTTTTATTAAATATTTGCAAATCGTTTGAATCTAAAAAATACGAATTAATTTACTAGTAATAATCGCAAACATATGGCTAGAAGCTTTTATATGTTTTGTGTCGTAACCTACAATTTTCTCGTATTCAAAACTCTTCATATCTTTGGGAAATAAACCACCCCAAAATATGGGGTTACCATTTTTATTTATTCCTATACCATAAGAGTTTCCTAAAGAAACCTTATCCATTTCCAAAGGTAAATATTCCACCTTTTGAGGGGAACAAAATTTATCTTTAGTACTGGATAATCCCAACTGCTTTAATTCATTGTTACCCCAACTATACCAACTATTGCTGTTTACTTAATAAATAAATGTACTGATACTAGCTTTTCCAAAATTGAAATCCCCACCACTTTCAATTTGTGAGCAGTAAAATCGATCAATTTTAATCCATTCGCAAGATTTTTGAATTAAAAGACTACCAAAACCAAGTTGTCCATCACAATTCAAACCACATGTATACACACTTCCGTCCATAGTTAAAAGAACACTGTGATCTAATCCACACTTTAAGGATTTTATTTTCTGATTTTCTGGAATTTTGATTTTTAACCACATGTCCTGAGTATTTTTAACATCAAATTTCAAGCTACATTGACCATGATTATTTGTACCATTAACATAGGCTACATCTGTTTCTTTTATATATAAAAAATTATGATGAAGACCAGATGAAACTTCATAGTTATTATACTCTAAAAACGAAGCTTTAAATTTTTTTAAGTCATAATCTAGATTATAACTTTCAAACTCGTTTAAAGTGTACAAGCAATCATTCGAGAATAAAAACGTTCTCAAATAACCACAATGGAATTCTGTAAACTATTTTCATTTTAATTTATTTACATTTCCAGACAGTGCTTTTAATTTTATCTCTTCTTTTAAATTCTTCGGATGAAACTTCCAGTAAAGTATCCTTTTAAAGGGAGTCGATACCTTCATACGCTTGCGCAGCTAAATAAATATTCGCTAACCGCTTGTTTAAAAGATCTGTCTTAATAATACACATTTCTAATAGAGAATTAAAATTACAAAGCGGATAGATTTTAAAATTAATATTAATTAAAATGTTACTATAGTTATTTTGGTTTAAATTTCATAAACAAGATAAAAAATTCTTTTAGATGGATGATTTATAGATTAAATTTAATATATTTTTGAAAAGAAAAACCCACTAGAGGTAAAAAGAATACTTTAGTATTGTTTATTGCTTAGTAATATTTAATCTAGTCTGTTATTATATTGCATAAAATATTTTATTTCTTGGCATTAAAATAATTTCACAGCTACATTCTAGAGATATATTATATTTATAATCTCTTTATTTAAATATAAGTTTGTATTTAAATGTAATCTGTATTCAGACTACACAGTAATCATATTATTTAATTGTTTTAATATTTTAAAAAGGTTTTTAGACCAATTTTAATAATATTAATATATAAGAGGGAACATTTGGATTTAGGAATGGTATGACCGAAATGGTAACCGAAACTGATTATTATGAAATATTACACAGGGGTTTTAAAGAAACTTTATTTTTTATAATTAATATTTAAATGTAGCCAGAACATTCAATACTTTGTATATTACCCAAATGAACATTATTCTCCAAAAAATACAACACTACTAAGTTAAGGAAATGTTTAAATTCCAACAAATCACATATCATAGCATTACTTAAGTCCCAAAGGAACATTAAACTCCATAGATACGTTAGTCCAAATTTATATCTATAGCATCGTTTATCGGAATCCTCCTGAATATTAGATGGCTCGGTGCATCTAATATAGTCATATCTTTTCGTTTGTCCATCCGATACTCGTTTCAATACTTTACTAGCCTAAAAATACATACCCTAGCCCCGTAAAGTTGAATTATACAGCATCCCCTCTAAGAACGAATTCTACTGTCAGCAATCGAAATCGTTATTCGCCAGTGGCTCTAGGAAGAGAAATGATGGTATTATGGATATATATATATTTGAATATTAACTATAAAAATAAAGTTTTTATTTGTAGAGTAATGTTTATTTGGTAGGATATAAGGTGTTTTATGCTGTGGATTTATTAAAAATTAACTATAAAAATAAAGTTTTTATTTAGTAAGTAATGTTTATTTGGGTAGCATATAAGGTGTTTTATGCTGTGAAATTATTGAATATTAACTATAAAAATAAAGGTTTTATTTGGTGAGTAATGTTTATTTGATAGCATATAAGGTGTTCTATGCTGTGGAATTATTAAATATTAACTTAAAAAATAAAGTTTTTATTTGGCGAGTAATGTTTATTTGGTAGGATATAATTTTTTTTATGTTGTGGAATTATTAAATATTAACTATAAAAATAAAGTTTTTATTTGTAGAGTAATTTTTATTTGGGTAGCATATAAGGTGTTCTATGCTGTGGAATTATTGAAAATGAACTATAAAAATAAATTTTTATTGGTAGAGTAATGTTTATTTACGTAGCATATAAAGTGTTCTATGCTGTGGAATTATTAAATATTAACTATAAAAATAAAGTTTTTATGTGTAGAGTAATGTTTATTTGGGTAGCGTATAAGGTGTTTTATGCTGTGAAATTATTGAATATTAACTATAAAAATAAAGTTTTTTTTTGTAGAGTAATGTTTATTTGGGTAGCATATAAGGTGTTCTATGCTGTGGAATTATTGAAAATTAACTATAAAAATAAAGTTTTTATGTGTAGAGTAATGTTTATTTGGTAGCATATAAGGTGTTCTATGCTGTGTAATTATCGAATATTAACTATAAAAATAAAGTTTTTATTTGGCGAGTAATGTTTATTTGATAGCATATAAGGTGTTCTATGCTGTGGATTTATTGAATATTAACTATAAAAATAAAGTTTTTATTTGGTGAGTAATATTTATTTGGTAGCATATAAGGTGTTCTATGCTGTGGAATTATTAAATATTAACTATAAAAATAAAGTTTTTATTTGGCGAGTAATATTTATTTGGGTAGCATATAAGGTGTTCTATGCTGTGTAATTATTGAAAATGAACTATAAAAATAAATTTTTATTGGTAGAGTAATGTTTATTTAGGTAGCATAAAAGGTGTTCTATGCTGTGGATATATTGAATAAAAACTATAAAAATAAAGTTTTTATTTGGCGAGTAATATTTATTTGGGTAGCATATAATGTGTTCTATGCTGTGGATTTATTAAATATTAACTTAAAAAATAAAGTTTTTATTTGGCGAGTAATATTTATTTGGGTAGCATATAAGGTGTTCTATGCTGTGTAATTATTGAATATTAACTATAAAAATAAAGTTTTTATTTAGTGAGTAATGTTTATTTCGTAGGATATAATTTTTTTTATGCTGTGGATTTATTGAATATTAACTATAAAAATAAAGTTTTTATGTGTAGAGTAATGTTTTTTTGGGTAGCATATAAGGTGTTCTATGCTGTAGATTTATTGAATATTAACTATAAAATTAAAGTTTTTATTTGGCGAGTAATGTTTATTTAGGTAGCTTATAAGGTGTTCTATGCTGTGTAATTATTGAATATTAACTATAAAAATAAAGTTTTTATTTGTAGAGTAATGTTTATTTGGTAGGATATAATTTTTTTTATGTTGTGGAATTATTAAATATTAACTATAAAAATAAAGTTTTTATTTGGCGAGTAATGTTTATTTGATAGCATATAAGGTGTTCTATGCTGTGGAATTATTGAATATTAACTATAAAAATAAAGTTTTTATTTGTAGAGTAATGTTTATTTGGTAGGATATAATTTTTTTTATGTTGTGGAATTATTAAATATTAACTATAAAAATAAAGTTTTTATTTGGCGAGTAATGTTAATTTGATAGCATATAAGGTGTTCTATGCTGTGGAATTATTGAATATTAACTATAAAAATAAAGTTTTTATTTGGCGAGTAATGTTTATTTTGGTAGGATATAATTTTTTTTATGCTGTGGAATTATTAAATATTAACTATAAAAATAAAGTTTTTATGTGTAGAGTAATGTTTTTTTGGGTAGAATATAAGGTGTTCTATGCTGTGTAATTATTGAATATTAACTATAAAAATAAAGTTTTTATGTGTAGAGTAATGTTTTTTTGGGTAGCATATAAGGTGTTCTATGCTGTGGATTTATTGAATGTTAACTATAAAAAATTAAGTTTCTTTAAGATCTCTGCTTCACATTTCAAAATTAAAACTTTCGGCAACCGTTTCGCCCTGTATTCCAAGGAATAAGATAGGTTATTTACAATTATGAAAATGAATGAATGCTAATGATACATTTCGTGAATTAGAACTTAAAAAATACGTTAGGAATAATAATTAAAATATAAAGACACGAAAGTCAACAATTTTGTGTATCTAAAAGTATGCTTTTTGTTAAAATATTAAGCATTTTTTTTCAAAAAATTTAACCATTGTACTTGCATTTATACGATCTACTTTTTTCCATCATTTTTTGCAAGAGCATAAGACAATTTTGGCTGCATGTGGGTTCCACGCTGCTTTTGGTATTAATAAGCGCTTTTGAAAAAAATAATAAAAAGGGTAAACAAATCATTTTATTTGTAAAATACTCAGTAGTTGGTTGAAGTCATCCGTTCTTCCGTATTTATACTCCCATAGAGACTGAATAAGATATTCTGAATACTGGACTTATAATTTTGCTACTTTTTGACGTAATAATCTATTCAAGTACCGCTAAAAGAACTTAAATCGATTATATACCAACACTTGGGTTGTTTGGATTTACAAAATTAATAGAATGGTTGAAAATTTTTTGCTCAAAATCGGTATTATTTCTAAGTATAATGGAAAAGCCTTTTCATTTATCCGTGATAATGGTAGTTCCCGGCAATATATAATTAGAAATGATTCATGACATTGTTTCAGCATTTTTTTGCTCTACAGTCACTATAAACGCTTTTTTAAGCCTTGTTCTACTCCTCCGACATACCATTGTCCCCCAGTTGTACTTCCACGGTTATATTTTCTTTTAAAGAAAAGCTTACATCCATCTCTACTATTTTGCTTGTACAATCTGGGTTTAATTAGTCAGCTTGACACTTATAGCCATCATGCCATTATAAATCACTTCTCTGGACAACACAAAATATACCTGAAAATATCTGTATCGTTTTGAAGCTCATGAGCAATTTCTTTAAAAAATAGTTTTTTTTTACTTATAAATTAGTAAAAAAATAGTTTTTTTTTTAATCTAGTGATTTGGAAAAAGCTTTATTTTCTCACACTACAGGAAAAACGACAAGTTGATTTACACATCCAGTAAAAGCCTTCAACTGATGGTTTATATTTTTTGTAAGCAATCGGTTACCATTATTACATTTCATGCATATCTTTGTATTAGCAATGATCTTCAAATGTGCCAAGAAGATATTAGCATCCTATAATGTTATCATGTGCTTTGAAATAAATACTTTCGAAGAGTTTAATGTTTTCAACTCTTCATCTGTGTAAAGATTTTTGGAATTTATGATTTCAAGTTTTGAATTTTGAACATCTAAAGTTTGCCTTAAAAATTTTTTAAAGCCAAAATTAATCTCAAAAACGACGTTTTACCTGCATGCCCAAATTTTTTAAGTTACAAAAAATAAAAAACTTTATTTATACTAATTCTTGACTAATTTGAGGTCCATATTGGAAAACAGGAAATCTATGTATATAATAAATGTTACATGTCTAAAGTTCAAAAATTACCATTGAAAAAGCATTATGTGCTTTTTGGTTCCGGCTATGAATATTCAAAACACTGTTATTTACAATTAGTACAAAGAGCTGATAATTTGATGTCAAACTATCTAGATCTAAATGAAAATTTATTTTCTTATAATTTGTTTGACATCATTGAATGTAACAAAACTAGTAAAATTAAATAATGACGGGCACAAAAAGACTAGATAATGTAATTGCAGTAATTTCAAATCACAGATGATTCCTTATTTTTATAATTTAATGATTTTATGGAAGGAAATGGACTAGTTTCTTGAAAAGCGAATTCATAAATTACCATGAACAAATTATATTATTGAAATCATTTAACTATATTAGTGTCTCCAAATTATATGTCACTATGCTCCACTTAAACGATCAAAATCCTCTAGTGCCCTCCACAACAAAAATTATTATAGAAAAATGGTGTAAATGTAGATAAATTAAAATAACATAAAAAATCTTTTATTATTTTCAAAATAATTCTATGCTGAACCTTGGCAAACACTGAACTAGAGGGTTTAATAATCCTTAATAGTCTTTTTATTACTTAGAAGCAGTTTTTAAGGATATTTAAGATTTAAATATTTCATTTGTATTGTCCAAAGCGTTCATCAACAAGCAAGAATTAGATAAAATAAATCTTTACCTTATATTTACATATTTAAATATCCTTGCACGGCAAGGATTATAATTTAACGGATACCTTAATGAAAACTATAATCTAATACATCTTATTAAACTTAGTAATCAAAAAATTATTAGTTTTTTGTCTTGGTTAGATTCCTGAAACAATTAATTTTTGCTTAAATTAGAAAATAAAACCTTATAGTATATGCATATAACGTCTAAATATGTCATAAATAAAGTAAATAACGAAAATTACTTTTTATTCTTATTAGATGAAAGTATAGTTGTATTGAGAAAGGTAAAGGTTTCTTATCTTTGAGTCACTTTTACTATTATGATAAAAGTAGGCATAAATGGTTTATTGGGTTTTTGAAAATAATGAAAAGTTATATAACCTCACTATTTACTCTTATTAACTGTTTACTTGATGATTCTAGCATAATGCTATAAACTATAGTAGGCAATCTTAAGATGTAGTTAATAATTTTATTAATAAACTGATGGACTTAGCAAGATGGGATAAATAGTTTTAAACCACAAGCTTCTTTTTAATCACTTTACTTGATATTCCTTTAACCATGATGTATCATTTATCGACCAATTGCATCATTTTATTATTCAATTGCATCATTTTAATAGTTATCTAAAATATTTTATTTTATAATCACCCATAAATTCAAAAAACCCAACAGAAAACGAGTTTTAAGACTCTACACACGAAAACAATAATGTAAAGCGAGCCAATGTAAGTCATGTGAAAAGTTAAATTATTGTTAAGCTTGTACAAGAGAGATTAAATCCTTTAAATTCTGCGGCACAAGAACTTGATAAAAATTATAATAGCGCCAGGAGTATCATTAAGAGGTTAAGGGGCATTATTAACATCGAAAAAATACCAAAGGCTGAAAGCAATTAAACTGTTCTTACAGAATCTATTGCAAGTAAAATTGAAATTATCGTGTCGAAAAACCCCGGATTTTCTCTTTAAGAAATTAGTAATAAGCTTTTGAATCAACAACCTGAAGGGGTTTTGTATCATATTTCTTCAATTGATAGATGTCTTAAGATCTTGGAATAACTGTAAAAATAGCTCACAGAGAGCTAGAAAGAGTAAATTCGGAGATTTAACTTGCCCAAGAAAAGATTTTGTCCTTTGTTACAACGACAATTTTACTTGATTTTAAGATTGTAAAATTTTTTTTAAATGAAATTTCTTTTGATTTGCACACTCAAAAAACACATGTTCGTGCAAAGGTAAGGACTAGATCGAATATATGCATGCCAACAGCAAGAGGTAGGTCTGAATCCTTCATTTGCACCATATAAATCAGTGTTATTTGCTATCCCAAGGTAATTTCTATTTCTAAGCTAAACAAGGATATTTTCTTAAAATATCTTGATGAATTGTGTTAATATCTTTAAAACTATCTTAATTTAAAAATTCCATGCATTATTTTAGATAATGCAAGAATACATCAAATAGATGAGGTTCGAAGAATTACTGCTAAATACGAATATAACTTTTGATTTGTTTCACCTTATTCATACATGCTAAATCCAATAGAATTTGCCTTTTGGAAAATTAAATCTGTTGTAAGATCTCAACTAAAACAAAATATAACAGGCATTCTTTCGGAACTAATATACAACACAACCGAAACCATCGAAGAGTCTGATTTACAAGGGATATTTTAGATTGATGCATAGAAATATAACCAATGCCGCGGCAAAATGCGTATACCACCATCAATAAACAATTGAATGTTTTTCAGTATTTATAAGTAATTTATATTTTAAGATAAAATGGTGTTATTTGAGCATAATTATTTATCAAATTAAATTAAATTAAATTAAAATCAAATTATTGTTAATAAATTTCAAATTTAAATAAATTATATTTATTGTAATAATTACTTGATAATAATTATTTAAATAATTAAAATCAATTTAATATTAATATAATAAAGAAAAAGATCCTTATACAAATAGGTACTGGAGCAGAATTATTTATTAAATTATAATAATTAGAATTTCATAAAGTTCAGAATAAATTATTTTTATATAAATAAGAACTAGAGCAGAATTAAACAATAAATTACAATTGATTCAATAATAAAAAAGTTCAAATAAGGGGCTGTTCATATATTATGTACGCACGGATGGAGTAGGGCGTTCATGCAATATTGGGGTTTTGCGTATGCTTGTGTATCGGTAGGGCCATTGTAGAATAGTAATGTGGACGTGCAAAACATGTATGGGAAGTGATGTAACATCGCATTTTTAACATACTTAAAAATATTACATTTGTGTTACTAAAATGCCCTGAAGCGAAAAAGACTTAATAAAGAAGGATCGCTATTATTTTCAAGCGTTTTGAATTTTATCTGTAAAATTTATCCAGTTATATCAATGCTACTCGTTTTTGAGTATTATTTTTGAATTTTCCACGCCATTTTATTTTATTGATAAAAATTGACAACACAACAAAATACAATAAACTTTATTCAGCAGTGCGTGCATTTATGCCACATTTAATAAAATAGAGTAACAAAAAGAGAAAAATAGTTTATTGTTGAAAATAAAACAAGGTGAAGAAAATTATGAATCTGTAAAAAATTAAGTAACAAAGAAGTCTCTGAAAACAAAAAGCTAATTATTGTCATTCTGGGCTCGTTCACACACATCTCAGGTCCAGCCGTCACTCACAGAATTAGCTTCTACTGCAGGAGTTGCAGTATCTACTTCTACTCAGTTAACAATAACACAGTTTACTTCTACGCAGTCAAAAAATGCACAGTCTACTTCTACCTAGTTCACAGAATGACAGTGTACTTTTACGCTTTAAAAGTAGCACAATCCACTTCTACCTAGTGCACAGAAGCAGTCTAATTCCACTCAGTCAACAGTAGCACATTCTACTTCTACTCAGTCAACAGAAGGTTAGTATACTTACACCCAGTCAACAGATACACAGTCTACTTCTACCCAGTCAACCGTAGCATAATTTACTTCTATCCAGTCAATAGAAGCACAGTCTGGTTTTACTCAGTCAATATAAGCACAGTTTAGTTTTACTGAGTCAATAGTAGCATATTTGCTTCAATACCGTCTACTACAGTAGTTATACCTGAAAAGCCAAGTTCAATGGCACATCAGTCTTGATTGTGAGAACTATCTACAGCAGCGGTCGCCAATGAAACCAGTGCAAAGATATGTTCCAAAACCGTCACAGATGAGCCAAAATAAAAAATCCTGGTTTTTAGTATATTAAAAGTGTAGGAGCAACTATTAGGATTATATTGCTTGAGAGATTTTGGGTTTCTTACTGCAGAACTTAAAGTAAAAATGTGTAACAATCAAAAAGATCTTGCTGAAAAAAAGAAATTAAAAACACTGCAAGAGCAACCAATGCAACAACATAATGGTTGCTGAATACTGAAACGAAGCATAACAAAAATATTATAGGATATGCCGCATATGATGAGTAAGTTTAAAAAGTTTGATAGAAATAAGATTAGTGGCCTTCTATAGATGATGATCAACTCGAGCTTTTGAATGCATTTGTTCGTATAGCTTCAGTTGATGCTGCAGGCAGTAATAACCGCCGTTTAGATTTAATACGACCCTGTAAATCATAAAAAAATTTGCAAAGATCAATATTAGAAAAATGGTTCAGAATGTCTAGATCAGCCATTTACTTTCACCTTTTAACTAATACGTCATCATCACTAGTAGCTAAACGTCTTGTAAACACTTTACATGTCAAGCTCATCCGATCTCAGAATACGGCTAATGATGGTTACGGAGATTTCGCTTTTCCGTTTGCGTCTACTGAATTTTTAGACGATATATGTGCTATGTTTGTTCCCGAGGGTTGCTTCTTCCTTAACCTAGATGAAAAAGCGAAGATACCACTGGGTGTTGCTTCAAAACATTATTAGCACAAATATTTTATGCACCTTGAGTATAAGGTCAAACTGCTATAACACCACTTTGCTGTTGCCTGTTCAAATAAGTTAATACTATCAATATATACAGAATGTGTCATCAATCCTGATAACTTAACAGATTGGGTTTTATGCTCAGGATCAACATATATTGCTATACGGTTAATGAAGCATGAAAGTAGTAAAGCTTTTATACATGGTGGTTACATGGAACAGTTACAGACTCTTGACATCTTAGGCTACTAATGTGTACAGCCGATGACACAATTAATCCAATAGTAAATGCTGCTACTGATGGCGGTCCAGATGAAAATCCAGAATTTACCAAAATATTACAAGTTTAAGTAGCAAGATTAACAAAATGGAACCTTGATGTTTACTTGACAGGTACTAAAGCACCTCACTATTAAGCATACAACAGAATGGAGAGACGCATGGCTTCATTAAGTTGTGAACTGACGAGTTTGATTTTACCTCATGATTACTTTGGCTTACATCTAAATGTATCTGGAAAGATAACAGATATAGAGAAGGAAAAGCAGCATTTTACAAAGGCAAAATTGATCTTAGCTGTTGTGTGGTCGCA
>CAKKLC010011413.1:0-11322 GCA_918559645.1 Ceratonova shasta | reverse complement strand
TGCTGACCAAAAATTATTATGTTTTCTAAGAATATATCAACCTTATGGAATCAACAGCCTTAGGTGAACTCGATGGCAAATGAGTATCGGATCATGTGGGGAAAAGTCAGTAATTCATGCAAATTGTAAAATGCGACAACATCGACTGCTGCTGTTCTTGGAAGAGTTTTTGGAAAAACTAATTGCCACAGTGGTTTGAACCTGAATTAGTTGTGGTTGTACATGGTTTCAGGGGTCTATTAAATCCAGAAACATTTTATGTGTCCAGAATTATAAAGCTTTACTTCGCATCACTTGCACAGCGAGTAGGATTTGTGACCTCAAAAGTTCAGATGGAGGTCCCATTTGGTGCCTATTACGCTTAAGTGTCAGCGGCTGAACTTTAAAAAAGAACATGCCTAATCTGCAGGATTTATCATGCATCTCAAGCTAGCTTGAAACGCCAGGGACAATCGCATAATCATGATCACATGGCAGCTGCATCGGACACTAATGATGCTACTTCGATCACACTTAATGTTAAAATACGTGATGTAGCAATGTCAGTCATTAGGAATATGTTTGATTGGCTACAAACTGCATTCCAGATACGTGACGAATGACCTATTTAAGTATTTTTTTTTTAAATTTATTGCACATACTTGTATATTCAATAGATAGCATTTATATTGAAAATTTACATACATACATACATACATATATACATAAAATTAATATTATATAATGGCAAAAAAAACCATCTTGGTATATTATTTGTGTGTACTGGATATAGTAACAGTACATACAATACTATTCATGTGTCTACTGTCTTATATGCAAGTCATACATACGTATCGAGTAGATCACAGTATTAAATTGTCTTTGAAATTACATTGGGGCTGTCCAGCTAAAATTACGTACATTGGGTGTCAAATTTACAGGTTACAAAAAGGGAAAGAGTGTGAATATAAGGTTTTTTTTTGAGTTTGTAATATTTGGACAGCGCCAAGGAAAAAATATTTGTATATAAATGATATATTGGAGCAGAATATTTATTAAATTAAAATTAATTTAATGTAAATAAAATTAACATAAAAATAAATTATATATATACAAATAGGTACTTGATAATAATTATTTATATAATTGAAATCAATTTAATATTTATAAACAAAATAAGAAAAATATCCTTATACAAGTAGATGCTGGAGCAGAATTATTTATTAAATTATATTAATAAAAATTTAATAAAGTTCAGAATAAATTATTTTATAAAAATATGTACTAGATCAGAATTATACATTAAATTTCAATTAATCTAACATAATAAAGTTCACATAAGAATCAAACATTTTTATAAAATAATATATTGGACTAGAATATTTATTAAATTTAAATTAATCATACAGTAATGAACAAAAGTAGAAAAATACCCTTATATAAATAGGTACTGGATCAGAACTATTTATTAAATAAAATAAAAATCAATTTAATGTTAATAAAATTCACATAAAAATAAGTTATATGTACACAAATCGGTACTAAAACATATTTATTTATTAAATTAAATTAAAATCAATTTAATGTCAATAAAATTCACATAAAAATAAGTTATATTTATACAAATAGGTACTGGAGCAGAATTATTTATTAAATATTAAAATCTATTCAACATTAATAATATATTTTTATACAAATAAGTACTAGATCATAATTATTAAATTAAAATAAATTGAACATTAATAAAATTTACAAAGGAAAAATTTATTTTTATATTATTAGAGACTGAAATAAAATTATTTATAAAATTACGTAAATTCTAATTTAATTAAATCTAGAATAAATTCTTTTTATAAACAAATAGGTCCAGGAGCAAAATTATTTATTAAATTAAATTCAATTCAATGCGATGCAATACAATTTATCATTAATAAAACAAAGAAGAAAATACTCATTAATAGACACTGAAAAAAATTATAATGAATTAAATATTCATAAAATAATAAATCTTTTTACAAATAGGCACTGGATTAGAATTATATATTAAATTACAGTAAATTCAACATTAATATAATATATAGAAGAATAATATATTTTTAAAGTTAATACTTATGATTAATAACAAGTTTACAAATTATTTTAGCTTTAAATTAATTATTTATTAATAAAATAAATACAATACTCTTTCTTTGCATTTTTTAAGCATCAAATATAGTAAAACCTAGAAAATATATTGAGAAGAAACAAAAACTATGGGAAACCAAGTTTTAAATATTTTTTCAATATTTTATTTGACGAATAGATTTATATTTTCAAACTATCTTTATCTTATACAAATTAAAATATATTCAATATTTTTATAATTAGTTACTTGTTTTCCATTGTTATTTTACTCGTTAGAACTTGTAAATAATTACAATAATTACAACTAATATTTTATTTTACTGATAATTAGCATTTTCTAAACAATATTATCGAATTTGTATAATTAAAAAATTCGAGTAAAAGCCTCTAATTGTTGGATGTCAGTTTTATTCAGTATTTTTATACATTTTATAACAGCTAGTGATATGAAGCTTAATAAATTACTAATTTATTATATGTTAACGATATAACCCTATAGAGATATAAGCTAAAATATTTTTTTGACCAACTAAAATAACATACTGACATAATAGGAATTTATAGCTTATTTTCATTTTTAATGGTCAAAATTATAAGAATTTTAAATGATCATTATTAATCATTTCGTATACATTTTTTAATTGATTTAGTTCAATAAAAAAATAATTTAAATTAATAACAGAAAAAATTTATATAAAAATAAAGTTTAAATCTTTCTTTATATATTTGTACATTAGAAATTAATATCACATATTTTTAGTAATAATGAAGGTGTCTAATATATTCATGTAATAATGTTGAGAAATAAACATTTTATATCAATGCTAATTAATAATACCCAAAATTCTGATAATTTAAATAATCTGGAACTAAATTTAGCCATAACGAGTAAATATTTTTGATCAAGTATTTTATCTTTATAATAAAAATTTTTATTTCAAATTAATTATCTTATTATAAATTATAAATATTAATTAAAGAATTTAATTAAATCAATAAGTTTTGGTAAATCACTGTAATAATTAGTTTTTACATAAATTTATTTAAATATTCTACAATTTTATAAGCCTAAAACAATTTTTCATTGTTTGATATAAAAACTTAACAGAGTTCCAAATACATTCAATTGTTTGCGTATGCACATTTGATTCAGGATCAACAAAATTCTGAATGTGGTTTACAGTATTATGTGTAAAACTCAAATCTTGAATCCTATTGTAAGCCCTCCACTGGTCCCTAATAATTATTGAACCTTCCAAACAAACTTGCATTATTAGTGGTAAAAAGATATTAGTTTTTTTGTTTTCACCGACTTTCAAGAAAACTTTCGCGGGTTAAAAGTAGCAGTCAGCTATCCCAAAAACCGAATTCTCGTATTCTGTTTCAAGACCTCTGTGGTATTTAGGTATATTACTAAATAAACTTTCATCGATTTAATAAATTATGCCATTCCCACCAGATTTCACCGAATTTTCTATTAAATAATTTCCACAGCATTTTCTTAAAAAGAAAAAAATTTCATTAAAACAATCCTATCAATATTAATTTCAAACAAGATATTTTTTTGTTAAACATTATTCAAACATTTTGTATAATCTTAATTCCTATTTGAAGTGAAAATTATAACCCTTCAAAAATCGGCCCTGTTTGAACGGTTGTATACTTTTTGTATTCTTAAGACTCGATTATCATACACCTAAATGCCATACCATTCTTATTAATGCTGTATTTGACTAATTACAACTCCCTACTAGAACCTCCACACAACATGTTTACTTTAAAAAGCTGCACTCGTTGCATACAAAAGATCAATTAATTAAAATCTCCATTAATCAGTGGTTCGATTATCTCTTCATAAAAATGATTTTTTAAAAACATGTAGAAACATTATTTTTACTTATTAACAGGTATTTTAAATTAATTAAAATCTGTTAAACATTAAAATTATTATACAAAATATTTATATTTTTATTATTCTATTGATTTAAATTGATAGCATTCAATGATAAAAACAATTATTTTATAAATCATTTAAAATTTTGACAAGGGAGATTTTAAACTATAAACATTATAATGTTTAATATGAAAGTAGGAAAAAATTGGCTTAATCATAAAAAATAAATTAAAGGTCTTGAAATATAACATTTTTGAGATATGTGTATTAGAATTTGTTGATAATAAATTATTAAACTCAATTTTCTTCTAGATTTCTCAAATGAAACCATCTTAATTTTTTTACATAGTTTGCAACACATCTCAAGACCCTATCCTATTCTAAGAACAATACGTTTCATTAATTAAAATAGTTGATGATTATTAAGTTAACCATAACACTATTTGCAACTTATTAATATTAAAAATTATGAAATAATTACATTGAAAACACAAGAAATTGATATTTTGTGAAAAATTGATATTTAAATTAAGCATATTTGAAAAATCTAATTTTTATTTGATTCCTACAAAGTAGAAAATTATTAATCAAAATTGACCGTTAAGCATCCTTTGCAAAAATCTTATAATAAGATTGTGTCAATTTATAGTCCCGATTAGATCACAAATAGTCTATATTATTGTTTGTTGTTATAAATAAATAGAAAAAAAGCTCAAGACATTTTTTTGCAAAAATATTTGAAAAAATAAAATTTATTTGAAATGAACATACATTGAATAGATTTGAAAACAATCTTAAAGATAAATTTTGTATTTTAGATGCAGTGAACTCAATATATATAATCCAATAGAAAGGAAACTTTCTATATCCAATCATAGTATAAAAAATTTTCTTATTCAATTGTTTCAAATAAAGATAAGAGATCAAACTATAAAATTCTATATCAGAAATGATTAAATTAACAAAACAAAATATAGTTTTCTTCTTATAAATGGTATATTTAATCACTTATATTAATTAGAATATTAATAAAACTGAATAAATGCACTATATAATTTTTTACGGAATTATTTAAAAAAAATATAATAGAGACTTGATATACTTTGTTAACTACTAGTACTTTTAAGGACAATATTAAGCTCACCTAAATGAATCTGTTTCACTAAAAGAAAAAAGCTGCATTTCACAATTCATTTCTATTTGTAAATATTTTGCTTTTATAAATCAATCCTTTGTCAGGGTTTGAACAAACTGTAATTTAAGTATTTAACAGAGTTGGAATAATCATATTCAATATATTTTATAACTAGGTATAACATTGAAATATGCTCTTTAGATTAAAAAAATGGTCATATGATTTCTAAAATAAACTTTCTTTTAAACCAATATGAACAAAAAATATTATTACAAAATTGAGCTGATAACATTAATTTTAGCAAATATTTACAATAAAGCAAATTTAATTGAATATCTTATTAGCGATTCTTATATTATTGTACTATTATACCAAATAACCCAGATATATTTTTTTATTTTAAATATTTAATTAATTCAAATATATTTGCAAAAAAAACAATTGATTATATAAAATTCTGATAAAGTATCCTTATGTTATTTTTATAAAAATATTTTTGAATAAATCTATGATTAAAATTATAATAAAATTAATTATACATCTTGTAGGTTGTTTTAACTCATTAAAGATTGAAAAATCTACTAATATCATATAATAAACGCTAATATTAATTCATTTTTTTTAAATTTTAGAACTTTTAAAATAAAACGGTTATAGTTATTTAGATAGATTCACCATTTTTTTATATCTTATTTAAACGTATTAACTATTTTTTTAAAGAAAATCAGCAACTAGAATTTTAATACATAATTTTATTCCATACCATAATTAAAAATACATTTTTAGACTATTCTTATTAAGGATATTATTTTTCTATATTTTTATAAATAAAAAAAGCTTCCACCAAAACAGATTAGATCAGTTTACTATAAATTAATTACTTATCTGGAAATAATTTTATATTATAAATTTTTATTCTTTTAAATAACTTATTGATAAATTTTTGTGTTTCAAAACTAAATTTAAAAATATACTGAAAATAGCTAATGGATAACTCAATAATTAAATAGTACTTGCAAACTGCAATTTTAATTTATCATTTATTTAATAAAAATATTTGTAGTAAAATTATATATCAAATTTTATTTATTTACTGATTAAAATGAAGTGAATAATAAAAGATGGATTATTAATGCATAAATATTTATCAATAATTAATTGTAATAGATGTAAGCATCTAGATATGTAAATAATCACCACAAAGTTAATAATTTTGAAAAATAATATTTTTTTTAATTATTTTCAAACCTTTATATAGTAAATTATTTATATAAAAATTGGCATACATTAAAATAAAATTTCTCTTTTGACCCAGATAGAGGTATAATCCTGATTTTATGGCACCTAAAAATTTTTTTTCTTTCAAAAAAAAATAATTAAATTGTTAAAATAGTACAAATTATTATTTCTAATTAATATATGTAAATATAATTTCTCTAAAACAAATATTCTATTTTATAATAATTTGATTGTTAAAATAGTACAAATTATTATTTCTAATTAATATATGTAAATATAATTTCTCTAAAACAAATATTCTATTTTATAATAATTTGATTGTTAAAATAGTACAAATTATTATTTCTAATTAATATATGTAAATATAATTTCTCTAAAACAAATATATTCTATTTTATAATAATTTGATTGTTAAAACAGTACAAATTATTATTTCTAATTAATATATGTAAATATAATTTTTCTAAAACAAATATATTCTATTTTATAATTATTTGATTGTTAAAATAGTACAAATTATTATTTCTAATTAATATATGTAAATATAATTTCTCTAAAACAAATATATTCTATTTTATAATAATTTGATTGTTAAAATAGTACAAATGATTGTTTCTAATTAATATATATAAATATAATTTCTCTAAAACAAATGTCTTCAATTTTATAATAATTTATTTTTGAAAAACTTTATAGAATTTATATCAAAGTTTATTTAAAATAAAATTTAAAAAAAAATAATTACAATATCTGCTTTTATTTCAATGGTACTTTATCAAGAATCAACCAATAGTGTACACTTTTAGAAAAAATTTTAATAAAATTAATTATATTTATAAAAATATTTAATAATTTTACATGAAGATATATACCATATTCCTTAATAAAGATAAGCTAGTGATTTAATATTAGAGAAACTATAAGATTTTATTGATCTTATTTCTATAAATGTCCTTTAATTTGTGTCATGGATATTTTTACTTAAAACATATAAACATCATTACTTATAAATATTCATAATAACTATAAGTAAAGAATAATTTTTATGTCAACTTTATAACAAAATTAAAAAAAATTCATCTAAAGAATTATGTATAAAAATTATACCAGTGGATTTAAATAATTGTATTAAAGATGAGACTTATATTTTAAAAAGACGACGTAAATAAAACTGAGGGCTCATTATGATTTTAAAACAATTTTGATATTAAAAGCGTATTTGAAAATTAAAACCGCGTTCGAAATCTGTTAAATAAAATTATTTTTTTTTCTAAAGAAAATTTATTATCTACTGTAATTTGTTAAGAATATAAAATTAAACAAATTTAATCATAAAAGGGATAATAAAAACATTATTAATTTTTTTGTAACCAAACACTGTATATTTTATTAAAAATAAATTCAGAAAAATAACCCGCCGAGTATATTATTGCGTTTTTCATAAATTATTTGGAGTTTTTATAGTATAACTGAATATTTCAAATGATTTTAATATGCATTAACAAATCTTCTAAGTCTAATAATATTTAATGAATGGTTTAAAGAAGTATACGAAAAATTTGTATTGATAATTAATTGCATTTAGGATCTCTACTGATTACTTATTATAAGGGTTCCTTTCTTATTTATTTTTTTATAAGATATAAGTTATTCAAAAAATCTATTTAATGCTGTACACTAATACAATTTCGACTTAAACAATCGAAAGTTTTATGTATACACTTTATTTCTATTTTAAGGTCCACATTATAATTGTTCCAAAAAATAAGAAATTCGTCAATTTTTACAATTTTTGATTTTCTACTAAATCCAACCCACTCTAAATCATCACTTCCAAAACGGATTTCTTAAAATTAAACCTGTAAATGGAACATTAAGTTGACATTGTATTTTTATTAATTTTAAGATATTAACAAATTGAGGTTTGACTATGGTACGTGGTCCAAAAAAACTAAAAAAGATAATACCTCTTTAAATAAATTTTTGAAATCCCAAAAACAAATCTCCTGATCTGACCGATAATTTTTCCTGTATTACCTTTTTAGCAAAGCTAAATATAACTTTCCAACGTTTTATTTTTCTTTGTCAAAGTAATTTTTCTTTCACATTTTGATATCTTGCTGATTTGTTATAATCTCAAAGCTACCATTTTTCTAACTATTCATTAAAAGACCTTTTAAAGATAGGTTTGAAACAGCACCTGTAATAGTTTTTGTTTGGTATTGATTCTCTTGATTTAATTTAAAAAATATTTTAAAAATTTCAAAGAAAACTTTAACCATAATGAACCAAACTCAAATGTCAACCCTATATCAAGAATCTTATTTCTTTTATTTTAAATTAGGTATTAACGTTTCAACCATCTTTTGACTTATTTTCTTATATTAAATAAATATTATTGCTCCTAAGTAATTTCTTACCATCTAATTAGTTTAAAAACAAGATTGAGTATTTATATAATGTTTTTTTAACTAAGTATGAGATAAATAGATTTTAATGTTAGTGTCGACTCTTACTAAAGTACCCAGGTAAATTAATATATATCAGAATTTTCATTCAATATACTTAAGGATACTCATATCTTGCATAATTATTAATTGCAGTTAGTGAAAAATTATATAAAAGGACAAATTTATTAACTATTGAAGCACCATTAGTATTTCTTTAAGTTAATCGTAGAAATTTTTAAATTTGAAAGATCAAAACTCATGAGCTTTTAAGCACTCAAACTTTAGGTTATTTATTGAAACTTAATTATGGACACAATTATATGCATAATTAAGATACTGCTAAACTTTGTTTAATTTTTCTGATATTTAATACGATAATACGTTTATTTAATTAAATATAGTCTAAATACTTCTATATCAATAAAACTATTAAACCATAATTGATTTAAAGTAAAAATTTTACAAAAAATCAAGCAATTATATTTACTAAAGTTATTGCAAGGATTCTGTGGTAGTTTAAGACCATTTAAATCATGTTCATAGAATTATTTATCTAATTCAAAGTTACTTTAATAATATAGAATTTAAGATATACATGAAAAACATGTTGCATCGAAAGTATCGATAGTGGTAGTTCTTACTATCACAAAAATTTATAAAATTAAGGTTATTTGTTGGCATATTAAGGATTTAAACTTACATAATAAAAGCAAGATTTAATCTTTTATGTCCTAAATTGGTTATTGATAGAAATTATTCTAAATTCATGTATTAAACATACAAATAATATGAATAGTTTTTCTAAATGGATTTCTCAAGACATGCTTTAAATTCTTTTATACTATATCATGTATTTTAAGCATTAAAAAAATCATAATTTAACAATATGATTATATTGCTTGTAATACAGAGCTATGGTAATAAATTATTATTTAAAAACACCAAATTTTTTCCTTAATAATATATTCTTGTTTTATTTTACAAACAAAATCTATAATATTAATTTCAAATAGGTAAGAAATGAGTTTCAGCAAATAAAATAAACTGTTCATCCATATGTGAAGATATTTTTTAGTTTATCTTTGGGAAATTACATTACACATGAATAACATCTTTATAGTTGATGATTGTATGAAATAAAATCTATATTTATTAAAATTTCTTGTTAAATAAATGGGTTTTAAATGAAGATTGATATATGAAAATACTTTCTTTCAAACACCCGGACAATTTTAACCTTTCTTTACATGATTCATTACTGCAATATTATGCTTTTTTAATCCTAGTAGAAGTTTCTAAATTTTTAGCTTCAACTTTACAACTCATTACAGATTGGTCACAGTGATTTGTTTTCAGAAATTATTTATACCGATATTTCAATATGAAATAACTATAATCAATGTATTCTAAAACAAGTTTGATTGAAGAAATAATGTCCAAAAGTAATTTGATTTTAGTAAGAATTCAAAGATTATACATTCTGCTATTTTGATATTTTTATTAACATTCATTTAATATTATATTTACTAGTATTTAGTATGTTTTCAGACTGATAATTAAAAAAAAGAAATCGTAATGAATTTATACAGAAAATTGAGTATAAATTGCAATGCAAGATCTATTATAACAATTCTAATAAAAAACTCAATAATCTAGTAATTATATAAAAAACTGAATTATCATTATAGCCTTTTTTGGAGGTTTTGTTATTGTAAACTTTATAAAAGAAATCTGTAATAACTATCAAAGTAAATAACTACCTTTTTGATAAAGAAAATGTTATTTCTTTATTTAAAAAGAATTTTGGGTCAAAAAAATCTATAATTATTGCTAAAATTAAAAAAAAATTCTAAAACAGAATTTTCTTAAAAGGCATAGTATATATTATAGATATTTTGCTAAAAATAATAGTTTCAGTTTTTTTTCCACAAAATTTTGATATTTAGATAATTTAGATCACGGCCCACACGATTTTGCGGACCGCGGGTTACCGCGGAATCAGATTTTTTATTTCAATAAAAAAAATGTTATTGTTAGAATTTTTATCAAAAAGAGTAGTATGTTGTCAAAAAAATCAGCAAGAACTCGCGTTTTGGAGTTTTTGATGCTTTATTTTATGAAGATTGCAGGATTTCTTTTTGCAAACATGTAAAAGATCAGTTTGCAATTTACGAAAACAAACAATAAATTACTATTTAAACAGTCAAAACACGCAAGAAATTTATTAAAATTTGATGAATTGAAGCAAAATTGCTATACTAATATACATAGATGTATTAAAGGAATGATTCAAGAGATTAATAAATCAAAAGAATACAGTCAAAATCTGTAATTTGATATTGTAGAAAAGCTGGTAAAATTCAATATTACAATAAAAAAAAAATACAAAATCCTGCCATGAAAGCATTTTTATTAAAATACATACAAGGTCCAGGATGTATTACTGGTTCAAACTGGCTTAGAGAAAAATACTTACCAAAAGTAATTTCTTCTATGTTAGT
>CAKKLC010011316.1:6822-21594 GCA_918559645.1 Ceratonova shasta | reverse complement strand
TAAATTAAATTAAATTAAATTAAATAAATTAAATTAAATTAAATTAAATTAAATAAATTAAATTAAATTAAATTAAATAAATTAAATTAAATTAAATTAAATAAATTAAATTAAATTAAATTAAATTAAATTAATTAAATTAAATTAAATTAAATTAAATGAAATAAAATAAATTAAATGAAATAAAATAAATTAAATTAAATTAAATTAAAAAAATTAAATTAAAAAAAAATAAATATTAAATTAAATTAAATAAATTTAAATATTAAATTAAAAAAATAAATAAATATTAAATTAAATAAACTAGAATATTAAATTAAATAAATTAAATTAAATTAAATTAAATTAAATTAAATTAAATTAAATTAAATAAATTAAATTAAATTAAATTAAATTAAATTAAATTAAATAAATTAAATTAAATTAAATTAAATTAAATAAATTAAATTAAATTAAATTAAATTAAATAAATTAAATTAAATTAAATTAAATTAAATAAATTAAATTAAATTAAATTAAATTAAATTAAATTAAATGAAATAAAATAAATTAAATTAAATTAAAAAAATTAAATTAAAAAAAAATAAATATTAAATTAAATTAAATAAATTTAAATATTAAATTAAAAAAATAAATAAATATTAAATTAAATAAACTAGAATATTAAATTAAATAAATTAAAATATTAAATTAAATTAAATTAAATAAATCAAAATATTAAATTAAAAAAATAAATATTAAATTAAAAAAAAATATTAAATTTAATAAATAAATATTTAATTAAATAAATTAAAATATAAAATTAAAAAAATATTAAATTAAATAAATTAAAATATTAAATTATATAAAATAAATATAAAATTAAAATATTAAATTAAATAAATTAAAATATTAAATAAAAAAAATAAATATTAAATTAAATAAATTAAAATATTAAATTAAAAAAATAAATATTAAATTATAACGTATCATAAAGACAAAAAAAAGCTTGTAATCTTTTAATAAAAAGTAATAATATCATAAATTCTATATGCTTTTAAACAAAAAATTGATACAATGTCTTATTTTAATTATTCATATATTATACCACGCCGCAATATTTTGTAAAATAAAGTCCAACGCAGAAAATTCACTGGGAAGTCGGTTTCGCCACATCCACTCATCTAAATAACTAGGTATGAAGGCATCCTTTGTTCCATGCATCATTTAAAATTTTTTTTGATCAAACTACAAACTCCTTCCACGTGGTTAGTATGAAAATTATTTAAAGGGTTTTTAAATGTTAGTGAGTGATTCACTGTTTTATGAATATACGGTCCGACTAGAGAAAAAGGAGAAGATAAAGAACTATTGTAGTTTGGTCCACATTTGTAGACTGAGAATTCGTCTGACCAAATCACCGTATTTAGAAGAACAATTCTTCTTAAAATTGGAAACAGAGTAGCTGCTTTTCGGGTTGTCGCAAGTTCAATATGAACTATTTTAGTTTGTAAGTCATAAACTCCAAACACCCAGTGGGCATTCAAAGCATTTCCTCTAGGTTGTCCTCTGTTATCCTTAAGCTTGACAAATTTTGATTCGTCTATCTGTACTATAGAGTTAGTACCGCCTAGCATTACGGGATGTAAAGAAAGTGATGACTACAAACATCTCGGGAATATTGATAACATTATATAACTGTTGGTTTAGAAAGATTTGTTAATATAACTGATTTGCATACTGGGATTTCATTTGACCAAAAATAAACCATAACTAAAATTTTCGTAAGAGAAATCTTACAGTTTTCAAAGAAAGAAGAAACCGTAACACCCTTTTTTACTGATATGTCTATTTCTATGCTTTGCTGTCGGCATAACCAAGAAAACTTATGTATAGATGAGGGATCATTTTTTAAAATCATACGTTTGCCACATTTATCACATAAAAAAATTGTTTCAACAGACGTCTTTGTTAGAACCAGTTTATTACCGTTAGTTCATCTTTTATTATTGCATAAATTTCAAACAAGTCCATAAAAAATGAAATAGCCTTATAATTTAATTTAATTTATCAGATTAAGATTTAATTTAATATTTATTTATTTAATTTAAAATTTATTTATTTAATTTAATATTTTAATTTATTTAATTTAATTTAATATTTATTTTTTTAATTTAATATTTTAATTTATTTATTTATTTTAATATAATTTAATATTTATTTTTTTTTAATTTAATATTTTAATTAATTTATTTATTTATTTTAATATAATTTAATATTTATTTTTTTTTAATTTAATATTTTAATTAAATCAGTACCCCTTTTCTTTACCTATACCAGCATTATATAATA
The DNA here is from genome assembly GCA_918559645.1 of Ceratonova shasta. Classification (NCBI taxonomy): domain Eukaryota; kingdom Metazoa; phylum Cnidaria; class Myxozoa; order Bivalvulida; family Ceratomyxidae; genus Ceratonova; species Ceratonova shasta. The sequence continues at coordinate 19,263 of CAKKLC010011316.1, read as the reverse complement.
ATCTTAGGTTGTAAATTAAATAAGAACATTTTATCAAAAATGTAACATACTGTGTAATTAAACTCTGCTATAGATACTACAAATTATGCGCATGACATAATAATGTTTATTATTTAACTATCAAAATAAAGTGTGATTAAAACATTATATAATAATCTTAGGTTGTAAATCGAATAAGATCATTTTATCAAAAATGTAACTTACTGTGTAATTAAAATCTGATATATAGTCTTAAAACTATGCGCATGACATAATAATATTTATCAATTAACTATCAAAATAAATTGTGATTAAACCATTAAATAATAATCTTAGGTTGTAAATTGAATAAGATCATTTTATCAAAAATGTAACATACTATGTAATTAAACTCTGCTATATATGCTTAAAATTATGCGCATGACATAATAATATTTATCAATTAACTATCAAAATAAATTGTGATTAAACCATTAAATAATAATCTTAGGTTGTAAATTGAATAAGATCATTTTATCAAAAATGTAACATACTATGTAATTAAACTCTGCTGTAGATACTAAAAATTATGCGCATGACATAGTAATGTTTATTAATTTACTATCAAAATGAAGTATGATTAAACCATTATATAATAATCTTAGGTTGTAAATCGAATAAGATCATTTTATCAAAAATGTAACTTACTGTGTAATTAAAATCTGATATATAGTCTTAAAACTATGCGCATGACATAATAATATTTATCAATTAACTATCAAAATAAATTGTGATTAAACCATTAAATAATAATCTTAGGTTGTAAATTGAATAAGATCATTTTATCAAAAATGTAACATACTGTGTAATTAAACTCTGCTATATATGCTAAAACTTATGCGCATGACATAGTAATGTTTATTAATTAACTATCAAAATGAAGTATGATTAAACCATTATATAATAATCTTAGGTTGTAAATTGAATAAGATCATTTTATCAAAAATGTAACATATTGTAATTAAACTCTGCTATAGATACTAAAATTTATGCGCATGACAAAACAATGTTTATTATTTAACTATCAAAATGAAGTATGATTAAACCATTATATAATAATCTTAGGTTGGAAATTGAATAAGATCATTTTATCAAAAATATAACACACTGTGTAATTAAACTCTTCTATAGAAACTTAAAATATGAGCATGACATAATAATGTTTATTAATTAACTATCAAAATGAAGTATGATTAAACCATTAAATAATAATCTTAGGTTGTAAATTGAATAAGATCATTTTATCAAAAATGTAACATTCTGTGTAATTAAACTCTGCTATATTTGCTAAAAATTATGCGCATGACAAAACAATGTTTATTATTTAACTATCAAAATGAAGTATGATTAAACCATTATATAATAATCTTAGGTTGGAAATTGAATAAGATCATTTTATCAAAAATGTAACATACTGTGTAATTAAACTCTGCTATATATGCTAAAACTTATGCGCATGACATAATAATATTTATTAATTAACTATCAAAATGAAGTGTGAATTAACCATTATATAATAATTAGGTTTTTAATAAGAAATATATTTATCAAAAACAAATTAAATTTTTGAAAATCAACCCAGCGATTTAAAAAAAATAATACGCTGACGCACAATTTTATAAATTCGTGCGCAACTATAAATGATAATGAAACTGAAACATTAGAATAATTTTAGGATGTACACAAGAAATTTTATGTACACTAAAAATGAAATTCTATCTAAAAATCAACCCACCATTTTTTAAAAAAAGATACGCTGATCTACAATTTTATTTATTAATGGCGCAACTATAAATGATTATTAAATCATTTTATAAAAGTAATCTTAGAATGTAACTAAGAAATATTATTTATAAAAAAATAAAATTATTTTTAAAAACCGATCAATTTGGAAAACTAATATACATGCGCGGTATTTATTATATTACATTTTTATAATATTATTTAATCGGTAAATAAGAAAATTTATATTTTTATCATAGAATAAGATTATCTGTCATAACATTTAATCTAGAATTATTCTCAATTGTCATAAAGTGCGCAAGTTTTTATGTTTGACGTTAATATTTCTTCATTCAACTCCTACATAAATGATTTGGAAACAATAATCAGAGATTTGATAAAATCAGGAAACATTTTGAATACTTCAAGGGAAAAATGGTTAAGTGCATATAATTTAATATATAAAATATGCACTAGTGACAGGTTTGATGACATTAATGGACTATTCGGGATGGTTTCTACAATTTCTCATGATTACTGTTCACAAGCGAATAATGTACTATTTTAGGATATTTGTATAGAACCTTGTAGATATTATTGCAAATAATAATATTAATATGAAGAGAGAAAACTTTCAATTAATTTTAAATGATTATCTGAAATTTCATGGAGATTTTGAGAAGTTTGTGTGTTTTCTAGACAAGCTTTTCTCGTATGAATATATTTAATTATAGGTTTTATAATCAAAATTTTACTCTGAATCCCGAAATAGATGAAATGACTGTTTTATTCCCTTATACTATTATTGACAAGTTACCAAGTGTTAAACAAGTACTTTATTTTTACTAAAGAAATTATCGGAAGATTGGTTTGATGTCGTCATTTCCAAGTTTACACCTTTTTTTAAGACAATATTGTTTCAAAGTTGGAGTTTTTGCAATGAAACAGATCAAGCTTTTGATCCTATTTTTAAACAATTATATAACAAACTAAGTAGATCCTAATTTTAATCTTAATTAAGAAAAATTTTATAATAATTTAGATAAAAAAACTGTATGTTTAAAAACTAACTTTAGACTTTCGATAATGATTTTTTGGTACCTTTGGGTGTAGAAGTTGAGAAAAACTTGAAAAATAAGCTAATTTCCCATGAATTATTTGGAAAATTTTATGATAACAAAGAAATTAACTCTCAGTTTATTAACTTTTTAAAAAAAAACTTTAAGAAAGATATGGACATTTGGAGCAATTTTTTTGATGGAAAAATGGAATATACAATAATGGTTAGGGTCCTGTTTAATTGCTATGTTATTCCAATTCAGCATAAATTCTATTCTTATTTATACGAATCATTTTCCATTAAATCTAAATTAGTGGACGTTACAAATATTTTAGAGATGACATTTAACCTTCCAGAATTCTATAATGTTACACTGGCTACTATAAAAAGACATATTTTTGACAAGCTGAATGAAATGTATTCTCCTAAAAAAATAACGGAGTTTTGGGATGTTGAAAAGTTGTATTTTGAATTAGATGGTAACTACACAAAATTTTTGAGTTATTTTGATAATTTTTCCGTTCCACAAATAAAAGAAAAGTTGAGACCTACTTTGGATAATGTAAATGATTTTTATTATATTTAAGGCATTAATACAATATTTTGACCAAAGTGAACATCAATTTAGTGATGTTATAACCCTTCAGGCAGTTATATTTATTCACATAAAAGCTTTAAATTTTTATAAAATTAAAAAGGAGTTAAAAACTCATCCACCCCAATTTTTCAATACTTTATCATTTGTAATGAATAAAATTAAGAATTATGAGTTATTTGGAAAAATGTACTCTCAATTTTTAGCCGAACGATTAATAAGAAATTACTCAGGTCCTTATCTAGAGTTTGAGAAAAAGATACTTGAATGTATACGAGTAAAATAGACTAATCACTATAGGGGAATGTAGATGAACATGGAAATCATATGATTGAGTTTTGTTCAAGCATGTTGAGAGAAATTTCTGTGACCAACGTTCCAATTAGCAAATTTAAGACAAATATGAAGCAAAAGGGTGACTATTCCTACTACAATCTCAAAATTTCAGTCTTTAGCTTAAACGTAAACGAATAAAAATTATTCTAGAAACTTTATTGGCCTCAAATTGATGATTTAGAGATCAAATACTTGGATTGTTTTAGTAAGATGGTTGATTATAATAAAAAATCTATTTGTAACGAAAAAAATAACGTTCAATTTTTACAAAGACTCAGTTCTTGCATTATAAAATTTATCATTGGAAAAAAATATTACTTTTTAAACTGTGACTTTTACATATCAAACATTTTGTTATTTATGGGTGAAAAAAAGACAGCAACATTGGATTGCATATCTTCGGGTCTTAATATGCCAATTGGATTGGTTAAAAAATACATTAATTACTTATGTGAACAACAAATCATTGTTTTTGATTTGGAAAAAACTGATAACGATACAGTATACAGAGTTAATAATCAATTTAAAAGTGAAAAAAACACACTTTACCTTTCTGCTTCAAATCATTATAACAATAATATAAAAAATCTTTTATCATTTCACGGCATATATCTGAAACCTTTAATTTTGAAAAGATTTATTAATGGAAAACACGAAGAAACATTTTTCATAGACAATAAAGTTCAGGAAAGAAAACAGTCAATAGACAAATTCATTGAAGAGTCCACATTTATTCAGGTATATAAATTTGAGAATTAGTGTCAAATTTTGGATAAGTTGAAAAAAGAGAAAAAAATTAAGGAAACTGATCTAATTAAATATTTAAATAATATGAAAAAAAAACGTGATTCTGGTATATTTGATATAGATATATATAAAGTAATTAGTTAATCATTTTAATTAGCAAAATATTAAAGATTTGACTAAGTTAGAACTAATTAAAATCACAGGTGAAGATATAGAATATATTTCATAAATTAAATTAAATATATTCATATTTATTTCTATTTTGTGGTAATAAAACTTGTTATGATTTTTAAATAAATAATTTATTATTTAGGTATGCCACCCTCAATAAGGGCACAAAAAATTTAATATTAAAATATAAAAATATACAAAAAAATAATTACCATAATACTTAAAAAGCTTAAAATAAAAAACCTCAATGAATTTAATAGTCTTATTCGTATTACAATAATATCAGAAGCAATATTCGCCTTTTGTCTTTCCTTTGGCCTTATTCGAAACGAGTACATGTACCAAAGTTGCTAACGAAAAATTCATCTCTAGAACGGAAAAAATCGGCATGGCTTTTATAAGATATGCGCGATTTTCGACAAGAACATGCAGAAAAACCGCAAGTCATTTTAGCAGAAGCATTTTTGAGAGCAAAAAAATGCCTATCAATGACTGCTTGTGTATGCTGTACTTAAAAGCATTGGATAATCCGATGCATGAAGTGCCTTAAAACTTAGGCACAAGGAGGATCACATACGAAGCTTAATTAATAAAAAGTTAGAAATTATTGATAATTTTGAAACAACTGAAAGTTTTGGTCGGTTGGGAGGTATTGAGGATGACGTAAAGGTCAACAAAAAACATTCGGTCACTAAAAGAGATGAAGGGCGGAACTCTCATAAGAGAATAATAGTTGGTGCTGGGCCATTAATAGGACAAGAAAAAGAGTGCGTTGTATTTGGGCCCGTACCAGAAGGAGAGTAAATTTTGAAACAACTGAAAGTTTTGGTCGGTTGGGAGGTATTGAGGATGACGTAAAGGTCAACAAAAAACATTTGGTCACTAAAAGAGATGAAGGGCGGAACTCTCATAGGAGAATAATAGTTGGTGCTGGGCCATTAATAGGACAAGAAAAAGAGTGCGCTGTATTTGGGCCCGTACCAGAAGGAGAGTAAATTTTGAAACAACTGAAAGTTTTGGTCGGTTGGGAGGTATTGAGGATGACGTAAAGGTCGAGAAAATACATTTGGGCACTAAAAGAGATGAAGGGCGGAACTCTCATAGGAGAATAATAGTTGGTGCTGGGCCATTAATAGGACAAGAAAAAGAGTGCGTTGTATTTGGGCCCGTACCAGAAAGAGAGTAAATTGTGAGTCGTTTATTTCTAATAACTTCAATGTGGGGACAACGATAATGATTGATTTGTAGAGAGGCTATAGGAATATTCATCTTTTGGGTTATCGAAACTTCTCCGTGAATCATATAATTGAGTTTGTTGATAGTGAGAAGTGGAAATATCACATTCAAAATATTGAACGGTTTTGGTGATTGTTAAAGCAGAAATTACAGCAACTAAACAGTTTTGAGCTGTTGAAAAAACATTTAAATGGAATGGTTTTTGAGTATAACGAAAAGTTTTAAATGCAAGTCAGAGATACAATTTTTATTCAGAAATTAATAAATTAAAAGCTTTTTTTACCATGTTATTAAATTTTTTAAGTTTTTTTTTAAATTTTAATAATTAATTTATTTAATTTTTTTTTGCTCGCCATTAGGGGGTTTAATAAAATTTTTAATAAAATGTGAGCTAATTTATGATCATTATTATAGAAATAACTGCTTTAAAATGTTTTTCTATGTGATTTTATTACTAAAGCAGTCAAAGTCTTTTAGGCTTTCTTTAATTTATTTCCTGTTAAGATAAATAAAAAAATATTTAAATATTATTTTGAAAAATTATTATACAATAATTTGAAGCATACTGATTCTAACATTCTTATATCAAAAAATATGAGTTTTTTTTAATTATAATACTTACTATAATTCCCGCCAAAAATGTATCATTAAAATTTTTTAGTTTTACCGTGGATGAATTGAATGCTTATTTAATTATACAAATACTATTTCTATATAAAAATGCTAGTTAAATGAAATTAATTTATTTTGATTGTTGAGCAAAATAAATTTTGAAATGTATTTAAATTATAAGCGGTCAATGCCGAAATTGGAATTTTATTAAATTAACATCATAATATTATTTAGATTAATTTATTAAAAAATATTAGTGATTGTAAATATCTCAAATGTTAATAGAGAATAATATTTAGGACAACCCTTTTGAAGGTTATATTCAATATTTGCATAAAAGTCTAGATTTTGTATTTATCTGAACAATATATTATCTTATAAAACCAATGTGTTATAAACCTATTTAAGTAATGAAAAAAATTGTATGAAACCCTTTAATAGCTAATGTAGTTAAATATTACTGTATTTATAGTTTTTTCTTCTTAAAACTAGCAAAACCTAAACCCAAATACTTATTCGCTTACTTTTCTTAAAGAAAAATGTAGTTTAAACTATTGCTTTAGTTTTATGATGCTTACAAACTGATATTTAGTGGGTTGATTTCTGCTTATTAACAATAAAATTTTTTAAATATTTAAATAGGTTATTTCAAGCCGTCTTACTAAAATGGATTGATAGCACTAAAATTTAGAAAATCTTACCTTTTTGTAAAGTTTGGAATGGAGAAATTTAATCATAAAAATTCTCATATTCTTTCAATATTCTAAAATCTTTATTTGAATTCCTTTACAAAAAATTCAAAAAGATACCAATTATATATAGTAATTTGAATATTTAGGAATAAAAATACTGAAATAAATTATTTTTTATACATAAGAATGTCCCACCCTATAAAAATTAAAAAAAAACATGAAAGAAAAAAGAAACATACTAAATAAATTTTATTAATTTAAAAAAATTCAGTAAATCTTGATTTTTTTTTATTTTTTAACTGCCATAAAAATTGCTGTAGGTACCCACAGTGTGCATCTAAGTTTATTTCATGTTTATTACTCGTTTTTTTTAGATACAGCTTAAAATTCTTCAATATGCTGAATATGTACTATAATGAATGGAATATTTGCAGTATGTTGTATTTATATTTGTTCCAAAAAATTAAATTTGTTACAAATGTTTAATCATTTTTTTTAATTACTGATAAATTGAGTTTACAGCTTTTCACATAAAGGAAAGTATTTATAACACTTCCAAGAATTAGCTAATGGTATCAAACAAATAAGAGAACACTAATCTTTCTTAACTTTGACATAATAAATTTGCTCACACTTTTTGGTTAATTGGACATAATACTTTATAATATTCCATTTTTTAGTATAATTTTTATGTAAACATTAATTAAACAATTAAAGAGCCAAATAATTACTTTCTTATTGAATGAAATCTAATTTCATGGTTAATTAGTAATTTATCAAAAATATGTAAATTTAATTATTGTTCTCCTATCTGACCCAACATAAATAGTTATTAGATTGTTCAAATATGACAGATTTTCAATCTTTAAAAATTAAACAAATATAATAATTATAATTTAAACAATTTTGATCAAATAAAGATTCTTGCAATCTAAAATCAATCCTTTGATATATTTTAAATTTAATCTTTGGAACTTGATTCATATTAGGCAGATTTTGATGCACTAAATTATTAAGTATATAATAAAAAAGTAAGCGTTTTTCTACATTGAGATTACTTTATGTCTTACCTAATCTATCTGAAAATAAGTCCGACAAGAAAATAATTTGATTTAATGAATGAAAATAATATTATTATTATTACTAAAGAATTTCTAAATAATTGAGCTTTCACTTGAAATAAACCTTTTACTAAAATGGTGATTATTTGAAAAGAATAAAGTGAAATTTACTTGAACGAAAACAATTATTGATTTAATAAATAAGAAATTTATTTCTAATAATATTTATTTAATGAAAAGTAATATTATTAGATTCAAATGAAAAGTTTTAGTTTCCCTAAAAAATTGTACTGTAATTTTATAGCAGTATTTTTGGTAAAAACTAGCTTTTAAATAAGCAAAAATGTTATGGATTCTATTTTAAGAATTTTCTATTAGTTTGAAACACAAAAAAAGATAAAAGTTACGTTGAAAATTTTATTTGTTACAAATCTTATTTCAACATCCATAACTGAGTTATTGATTATTATAATGTTTTGCTTAAATGTTAATGAGATAAAAGCAAGTTTTTTGAAACTTTTTTTATTAATTGTGAACAGCAATTATGTTTGTAAGTAATTAAACCAAAATATTAACTTCAATAATTAATTCCAAATTCTTTAGTTATTTAATTCTAGCATCCCGTAACGCTTTTTTATTTAGTTTATTTTTAAGGTTAATAAATGTATAAACTATATGATTACATAAATAAAAATAATTTTGCGTTAGAATTTCAATCCTTCTGGAAATAATTATCATTAGTATTGATTTCATTCAAAAAAAATATGAGTACTATTTTTTTATAGAAACTAAAACATTTATGCTTATCTAATACAGGGTCTTGCACTTTATTAAAGTCTTTTACATTTAATTAAACGTTTATGATTTAAAATAAAAATAAGTTCTTTTATATATTAGATACTTTGAATTTAAGTTATAAAACCTTGTTATTTTATTAAATTTTATTTATACCTGATGGAAAGAAAAAAACAGTTGAAAGATGATGTCAAAGCAATGATCATCCTAAAATACCAAAATGGTAATAAAACTAAACAAATAAGTGTTGATTTATGCATCAATGTTAGTACAATGGCTTCATTACTACATGCATTCAAAAATACAGGCCAAGTTAATGCTATTAAAGTGCGACAACCTCGAGAAAAATATATAAAGCTGCATGTAAACAAAAAATAGCTAAAGATATTGAAAATGATACTAGTATACCATTAAGAGGTACACAAAGAACACTTCAAATTGAGAAAAAAATTGATTATAGTCTGTCAACAATAAGACGCTCATTGACTAAAATGAATTATTCAATCAAAGGGTTACCCTTGTTCCAAACTCTATGAATGCCTAAAATACAGTTAATATTAAGGAAACATATTGCAATGAATATATGCTACAAGATGGAACAATCTGATTTTTATCGATGAATTTGGAGTGAACTGTAGTTCAAGAATAATGAATGGTAGAATTGTTGTTGGTTTAACTGCACAGAAAAATGGTGGAAAAATTCGTTGAAAAAACATATGCGTTTGTGCCGCGATTATTAAAAATGATGTGAAATACTTTGAGAACAGTGATAGTTCATATACATCACAAAATTTTGTTGATCTTCTAAGTGAGATTTTAAATAATTTAAACAACTTAGGTATTATTTCAGGTCTTATAATAATTGATACCGCTTCTATCTACAAGATTCAAGCCCAAAGAGTTTTATTGACAAGAAATTGGTTTTGAGCTTGCTTTTCTTCCTCACTACTCACCTCAGTTGAACCCAATAGAAGAGGATAACAGGAAATGGAAGCATTATATGACCCAACAAAATCCTTCATTGTTGGAAGAATTATACTCTTTTATTGAAAACTCGTCTAATTTAATTATCCCTTAAGATTGTTTAGCTTTTTTTTAACACGTAAGGAATTTTGTTTTGAAAGGAATTAGGGAGAAGAATTTTAATAAATTAAATTTTATTAATCTGAAAATATAATATTTCTTTTGATTTTTTTCTTTTCGTAATATTAATACAGTCAACCCCCCGGTAAATTTACATTTTTGGGAGACAAAATTTTCCCCTCGTCGAAAATATGGAATGGTGAAAAATATTGGGGACCCAATTAAAAATGGCAAAATCATGTTAGAAAAATAACTATTCATGAACAAAACATTTATTATTCACTTTTAATAAAAAAATACGTTATTTTCGTAAATTTTTTTTTATGTTAAAATATTGCTCAAAAGTTTTCAACGAGGAAGATACATCCAAACCAACTGTTTGTCATTGATAACAAACTTTTTAATAGTTAGATATGATTCGTAGGCCTTCTTAAAGCTTTCTTCCTTATTGCTTTTTTTCATATAATACTGAATCACTACCTTCAAAATCACTTATTGCTATTTGCTCTTCGGATATTTCATTTTTAGGTTTGTTTAAAATATCAATGCATTCCTTCTCTGCAATTGATATTATAAGCTCATTTTCAGGAAAAAATTCATCAATTAATTCATTAATATTCCCTAGATTTGAAATGTTAAGTTCTTAAATTAATTTTTGAACTTCGTTTGTTTTTTCACTTAAAACTTTATCGGCGTTAATAGTATAACCATCCTTACCCCAACAATTTGAATTTGTTTCTTGACTAACTTCATTCCAACTTAGATATCAAATAGCATCTATAATATTTAATGACTTAAATGCCTGCTCTGCGTGCACATTCATTTCATATTTTGAAAGAACATTTAATATAAGGTGATGAAAATATTTTACCTTGAGATTTTTAATAATTCCAATATCAATCGGTTGCGTTATTGAGGTCGAATTTTTCAGAAAATACAAAAGCTCGAGGTTTTCCAAATTAAAAGTTATTTTATGCTATGAACAGTTGTTTAACAAAATGAGTATTTTTTTTCTTCTTAATCCAATCATCCCATCAAAAGAAAGCAACCGAATGGTTAACTCCTGCTTAATCATCCATGCACTAGTATTGTGCTTATAAACACATAGTGCCTCGTAGTTGAAATTTTTTAATGCTCTGGGGTTTATTGCTTTTCTAATTACAAATCGTTATAATTTAGTAGAGCCTGATAAATTAGTGCATAACAGAACAGTCTATCTATCTATTTAGCCCTTGATACCTTTTCGTGTTTTAGCTATTAAGCTCTTCGAAGGTGCCTATTTAAAGAACAATGCAGTTTCATCACAATTATAAACATCATCGGCTGAATATAAATAAAATTTTTTGCAATGCGCTTTCATTAAAGCCTACGTAATCTTCTGGAAATTTATTTGATGCTTTTCCACATATTGCTTTACAACTAATACCATGAGCTTTTTTGAATTTATAGAACCACCCATTTAATGCTTTGAATTCCAAATTGTTTAATTCTCTAGCGACTTTAATTGCTTTTTCTTGAAAAATTTCAACGGTATGAATTCCTCCTAACGGTTCAATATTTAATGCCCATTCATATAATTTAGTGTTTATTTCAGCATATTTAGCAGGATTATAACAATCATTCATTCTTGAATTTTTAACAAAAATATCCGAAATTTTATTCTTTGATTCAATAAAATTATTAATCGACCTTCGATATATGTTTTTTTTAGAATTTTGAGAGAAGATTTCAGCAATTATAGTATAGCTTGTCAAAAATTTTTTTTCAACATATTCTATTATATTCTGATTTTTCTGAAATTGTTAATCTCGTTGATGTATTTTTTTGCATCGTATGATTTTTGTAGAAGTGTGATTGAAAATAACAAGAGATTTAAATAAAAATAAAATTTATTTTAAAAATTTTATTGGTGGAAAATATGGGTTGGGGGAATTTGGGTTGACCGTATAAATAATTATTAAAAAAAACGTTAAATTAAATGCAAAAGACGTTAAATAAGATGAAAAAGACTATATCACTTAAACATATACATAATCATGAGATTTTTGGATGTACAGTAAACCCTCTGTACTTTTCGTTTTCTATACTTTTCGGAAAAATTGCTGATTTTCTAGTTTTACTAATCTATTTCTCTGTACTTTTCGTTTTCCATACTTTTCGGAAATTTTCGAAATTCTTTTTTAAGAAAAAATCTATGGTCCACAATTTCCACATAAAACTTACATTCGATGACAAACTATAGATTATTAGATACAAAGAGTCAAATAAATCTGTCAAATACACTCGTATTGCCGTTCTTTTCAAAGAAAAATA
>CAKKLC010011303.1:8599-37577 GCA_918559645.1 Ceratonova shasta | reverse complement strand
ATCTGTTAGAACGGACTCTTTTTTCTTTGGGTTTGGGTTAGAGCTAAGAACTATTGTTAGAGTAGTTTTGCGATTAAGTGGGCGACAAACACTGCATTCAATATGCTGTACCCTCGAAATATCTTAACATACATTTCGGAAAATGGCTAATAAATTAAGGCTCAATATGGGATTGGAAAATGTTGCCTTGAGAAAGCTTAGTGGTCCTGGAACTGTAGTTCAGATCGACGAAACGATGATGAACTACAAATGCAAAAGTCATCGTGGAAGGTGACCATCAAATAAAACTGATGCTTTGTGCATTGTAGAGGTTCGGGAAATATAACAATGGTTTGAACAGAATTAATACCCAATAAACAAGCAATAACTATACTACCAATTATCCAAACTCATGTACAGGATAACAGTACAATCCATACTGATGAACACAAAAGTTATAGTTCTTTAAGTAAACTCGGTTATATTCACGGATCTGTCTATCATAAGTATAGATTTGTTGATAAGGATACGGGGGTGCATACCCAACATGTAGAAGCTTTCAATAATTTGCTCAAAACGGAGATAAAATGTCGCATGGGGGTTGAAACTTAAAAGAGACCAGATTTTCTTACCGAATTTATATGGAAATGAAATAATAAGACGACATTACCTGATTCCTATTTTCGCTTGATAAAATTTAGAAATTAAATTTATTTCTTTCTATTTAGTTTAATTTTGTTCTTTTAATCATAATATGTGAATTAAATATATTTCTTCAAATTTATTTATTAGTTTTATGAACTTTTTACAGAATTTTTATGATTTAATTTTGTGGGGCTTTTTTTTATAGGTACCACATGGGGCTTTTTTTTCACAGATCCGAAAATTCGGATATAGTTTATTTTTCCCCCGATTTTAACCGATAAATTTTTTTTTATTTTTCGAAAAATTAATACATTCTAATCCATAATGACACCGAATTAATTGTTGGAAAGTATTATCCGAATGAATCAAAGAGAATTAATCGACTTTTGTTTTGAAAATCGTTTTTTAAAAAAAGAATACAATTGTCAGCTCGTCAATAATCCGTGTAAATTTAGAAAATATGTACGCAACATTGACAGCTTTGCTTGGAGATATTGTACTCCTACTTGTAAAAATTATAACAAATATTTTTCTTTTCGATACGGCTCTTTCTTTCAACATTACCGCATTAATAATTGTACAAAACTTCGAGTTATTCTAAAGTATTCCACAAGACAAAGAAAATTTAGCATAAAAGCATCATTGGATCTTGACGATGTGACAATTAAAAAAATATTAAAAATGCTCAAACACTTGATTCTTGTTCAAAATTTTAGTGGTAATAAACGTAGTGGACCTGGTTTACTTGTAGAAATTTACATTTGTAGTTTAACATATTTTTGTCAAAGTCACCGAGGTAGATTACCCGAAAACAAAACAAAACAAAAGCTTTAGTTATTGTTGAAGTTATCAATAATAATGTGACAAGAATTTTTGCTACTGTTATTGAAAATAAACAGCAGAATACGTTGGTTCCAATAATTTGTTAACAGGTAGCTGCAAATTTAATTATTTAGACTGACGAACATAGGTCCTACTCAATACCTGCTTCTTTTCCTTATATTCATGACACAGTGTGCCATAAATACTCCTTTATTTCTTCTAAAGGATAAAATACTCAAGCAGTTGAATCAGTAAATAATTGTATCAAGTAGGAGATTAAACCAAGAAAGGGGGTATTAAATACAAAAAGAGTCAATTTTTTGAAAGAATTCTGTTCTAAATTTAACAACAGAATTAATTTATATGAAGCAATCATAAGTTTAATTAAAATTAATTAGTTTATTTTTTTTTTAATTTAAGTCCGAAATTTCTTCACTTTTTGTGTTTAAAATCGTTATCAATAATTATTTATTAAAAAATAATTAAGTTAGAATCTGAAAATAGATTTTACGATTTTAAAATATTTAACCGTCACTAAATGTCATCTTAATATCTTTTAATGTAGACTTAAATAATATATCATTAAAATTACAATATGTATTCAAAGTAATTCTTCTTGAATCCTGCAAAATTAGATTTTGATATAAAACTGTAAATTGTTTAATTTAAAAATATTTATTGGACATATCAGAAAAAAAAATTAATAATTGCATTTTTATATGTATAGAACAGATCCTACTTACTATTAAATCGCTGAAAACATGATTTACAATCGATTGGACAATTAAGAATCTTTGCGTTTCTGAAAATTGTTTGTTAAAGCGGGAATCTTCTTTTGAATATATTATGTAAAATAAAAAAAATATTCTTATATCTTACATGCCTACTAATATATAGTCATTTAATAAAAAAATTTATTTAAGAAAAAGGTAATTTTTAAAATTTATATTTAATACAATTATGTTTTTATTGTATTATGATAGATAAGATTTACCACAAAATGCATTTTATACAAAAAAATAAATCAAGGAATTTTTAAACTACTGTGTTTTTGTACTAAATTAACAATATAAAAACAATGAGTTTAAGTTTGGTATGTTTGCTCACAAATATTGGAAAAATTATTTCATCCACTGCTGATTAATGTATTAGAATTTTATTAAAACCATTTTATGATAAGTTTGCACATCTAATGATAAGTAGATTTAATTAAAAACGCATTTTTTACATGTATAATATTTATAAATATCATCAACCATTTTTTTCAGATAATGCAAAATAAATTTTTTATAATATTCCAAATTCATTACAAAAATCATTTAAAACCTTTATTTAAATTAATTTTTTTTTGTTACTTTTGCAGCTATACGGTGTTTATTTTATAGCGATCGAAAATTGACACTTGATATACTACAGTAATATTTGTATTAATTTGGCACGTACATATATGATTTATTTTTGAAATTATTATATAAATAATATTTAATATTTTTTTAGTACAAATAAATTCATTTGATCCGCTTTTTTTGAATATTTTTAAATTAAATAATTAAAATCTACAGTTTGTTGTTGAATTTTTGATAAATAAACAAAAAAAAGTGTTTTTGAAAATTTAAAAAATATAAAAGATTATAACTTTTCCTATAATTTAGTCATCATGTTTCAACATAAATAATAGATCATTGATCCTTTTCCGCTTGCATATAGAATGTTCCCATTTAATTTAAATTTTATAATCAGTTTTACTTTCACTTGAAATTCCAGGCTTTTTACGTATTAAATATTTAGATCTTGACCCAAAACTTTCGTTATTTTGTATGTATTTCACTGTTGTTAAGATCTCAGAATTAATTGAGTGGATGATGGTTAGATGTTTAATTTTATGAAAATATACTTTTGAAGAATTAATATTATAGTTTCGGTGTTTCTATTTTCTACTGTGACTATGAATAAATTCCTTGAATTTCTCTATGTACCATCAATAAGCCAATGTTGATTTACAATAAACTTTCGTCGATTTCAACTATTGTCGGAATTAATCGGTACCGAATTCTCAAATTTGAACACTGTTGTTGTAAATATGTTGGCATATTGCTTCAAAAACTACATTAATAGATAGTTCATAAGAGATACCCAAATGTTCAGAACCACTTAAATATTTTTTAAATTGTACTAAGAGGCAATCTACTTTTACTGAAAAAACTATGTTTTCTTAAAAAGGAAGTAAACATACATGGCTTTTTACAGATCCAACAGTAAGAATCAACACATTTTTTATCCAAAACAAGAGAAAAATTAGTTTGACGAACACACTGTTTGCACAATTGTTTATTTTTGATTAACTTAATACTTGCTAGAAAGTTCATTGTCGTGATCGCATGCAAGAAATTATAATTAAGATAGAATTCTGTAACGGAATTTCAAAATTTTGTCAGGATTATAGATTTCGTGAATGTTTATTATTTGTTTTCTCAATACACGTACCATTCTATTTTTTTAATTTTTCAAAAATACGTTAATTTGTGCATTTACCAAAATTTTATATGAAAGCATATTATACATATTAATGATAAAAAATTAATATTTTTTACAATATAAAAATATGATTATTAAACTTTTAAAAATTTATATATTTAAGAATTTACTATTATACTTGAGTGATTAAAATTATACACAAAAGCAATGTAATATTATTCTAAAATCTTTTTCATATAACTAGAAATATTAGTCTAAAATTCATTATCATACATCACTATAAAATTGAAAAACAAACTATTGATGTTAATTGTTTAATAGATTAAACTTATTGTAAATTTAGTGTTATTGATTCCTTTTAATTAATTTCATTTTTTAATCTCATTTTTTATCGAAGAACCATAATGTAGAAAATTAATGGATCTTAATTCATAATTAAAATATTGTATACAAAGAATATAGCATAAATCTTTTAACTATTCTTTTATTACAAAACTACACGATAATTGATTGAAATACTTGTTTAAATTGTTCATCTTTTATTATATGGTATAGATAAATGGGTAAATATTTACTTGAAATATTTATATTTAAAACAGCCAAAAATTTAAAAATATATTTTTCTATTCATAAAATTGTAGAATATACATCTTATAAATAATATAAAAATCAAAGGATTTTTCTAAATATACATGTTATAATAAAGAAGAAATTTTTAAGAAAATCTGTTATTATTATGAAAAACATGTTTTTATTATCATTGAAAAGTAAAATAAATTTTTTTGGATTTTCTGAAGCAACTTTTTGATGTGTTTTAGTGCTTCATAAGTCTTTTGATTAACACTACTATTGAATCCTTAAGACTTTATGTTATTAACGGGTTGTGTAATATCATCTTAAGTTATTCTTTGAAAATGTATTAATTTATATTTTGAGGATTGTAAAGTAATTAATACTTATATCTATTAATAGATTGATATTTTCCTTGTTTATTTAAAAATAATAAATCAACTACATCCGTAATTAAAATCTCTTTTTAAATACAGACAAAACCGGTTGATTGCATACCGGATAAATCGGGTAACTGCATGCATTTTCAAAGTCTCGAAACATTTCCTCTATGGCATTACTTAAGTCCAACAGTTATTCGCATACCGGATAATCGCATAAATGGGATTATTGCATGTAAATCATCAGTCCAGAACCATTTAACGCAAATGTTTAATCGCTTATTCTTTGTGAAAACAGTTTCAATATTTTCAATAAATTTCAAGTGTTTATTGCTTTAGTTTTTCTGACTTGCAAACAAATGCAGAAATGTAGTCGACGTGAAAATATTAACTTTTTTATATTAAAGTCGGCAAAATATTAACTTGATGGCATTGTGAATAAGAATTTGTATTTATAGGGCAAATTTATGCAAGCTAAATTCAACTTATGGAGAAATTTAAAAATTATCGGTTTTGCTCGTGATTGCAATTAAAATATGTCTGAAAAAACAATCAAAAGGAAAGATTTTAATTTTGAGAAAAAAGTACTTGTTGTTAAAAACAATAAAAGAAAATACCACAGAAAGAAATTGCTGAACATTTTAGTGTCTCTCAATCACAAATTTCGCAAATTTTGACCAATATGAATAAATTGATAGCACCACATCAATCGAATTCTAATCCTGCAAAAAAAAGAGCTATAAAAACTTTGCTTGAACACCTCTATGAAGCGCTGTTGCGGTGGTACAAGCATCCAAGAGCAAAAGATGTCCCCTCAAGCGGTCCTATCTTGTTAGAAAAAGCAAAAAATCTGGCGAAAACGATTGGTGTTGCTGACTTTGATTCATCACTTAGCGCCATTCAACGTTGACGTTAGCGTGTATGCATAGTGTTTAAGAGGAAGAATGACGAAAATTATGAAAACGATTCTATAGCGACTGATCATCGACTAACCAGAGTTTGGCTTAATATTCACGTCAAATACAGAGCAGTTGGCATCTATAACTGTGACGAAACAGATTTAGATTTAAGACCACTTCCTGACGGCACGATATGCTTGGAAGGTGAAAAGCCATCTGGGGTAAGAAAACCAAAATACGACTAATTGTTTTACTGACAACAAACTTGGATGGAACAGACAAGGGTAAATTACATTTTATAAGACATTCAAAAAAAGTCACGTTGCATGATGCATTTTAATCTTTACCTGTGACTTACAAATCAAATAAAAATGCGTGGATTACCCGCGCGCTATTTGATAAGTGGCTCTAGGAGTACCACAGAGCGATCAAATTAAAACATTGTTAAGTGTATCTGTAATTATACAAATGTGTTGCGCACAAAGTCATTGTTAAACTTCAGGCTGTGGATCTAGTATTTTTACCGACAAACACTAATTCTTCATTACAACAACTTGATCAAGGTATCATCAGAAAATATGAAACATTGTTACCGGAAACAACTTTTACAGAAAATATTGGTCCAAATTGACGCAGAAAACAGTATGGCAAAAGACCTCGCCAACCGGAATCACGATGTTGGATGCAATTCAGTAAGTAAATGCAACATGTACAATAGTGACTAAAAAAACAATCAAGAACTGCTTTTTCAGTAGGCTAACACCGAATGTTAGCGACGAACCTTTTTCGGGTTTCTCACCAGACGAAATTCAATTTTTAACCTTTATCACTATTGAGCAGTACGTAGCGTATGTACAGGTAAACGAAGACGTGCCGATCAAAGTCGATCAAACAGATGAGGAAATTTGTAAAGACATAGTCAAACGCCCTGACTTTGATACGAGTGAAAACAAAGATGACGAAAGTGATCACGATATTGTCTCCTCATCTAATATGCAAGTGTTTGATGCATTTGAGATATTATGATTAAGAATGAGATTCCTTGGCGTAGTTCTAAATCCGTAACTGTGTAATGAAAAGGAACTAAGCGAGGCTAACGCTTTAAACCTTCAACAATCAAACAATTGACATTTTTTTCGTTCAAAAGTGATTTACAGTTTGCTGCTTGTGTGTAATTTGGCTAATTCACTATTTTATTTAGTTTTGAAAAGTCTTTATGTACATGTCAATAAATATTTCGTGTCATTTTTTAATATTGTTGCAATACAGATATTCGCCATAAATTATGAAAAAAAAAGTCTTTTATTTATCTTTTATTATATTATTGTTTATGTTTTGGCTATCGGATAATGGCATATAAAGTGCTGGTCCTTAGAATATGCAATCAATCGATTTCGTCTGTACTTATATAGTCTTATTTTTTCTCTCACAGTTATTTTTTAATTTACAGTTTGTTTAGAAAAAATAAAAAATATGTTTTTAAACTTTTTCTAGATTAAAAGCCATACATAGAAATATTTAGTGCATATGAAGGTACTTTTTTTGTGTAGGTAATAACAAAAAAAGTTTCTACAAAAGTAAAATTGATAACAGGAATAGTATTGTTATTCCCAATATTTTGAGCTTATGTTATTATATCATTTAACTTTTAAATTGATTGTTCTTGCATTCATATCTAAAATCTTGTTAAGAAAAATTTGTAAAAAAATAAATTAAATTAATTTTGAAGATATTATCCTAGCAATATTTGGATAGCGTAGTTTTTTTAAAATTTAAAGAAATTTTGTTAAATTTATAAAAAAATCAGCCTGAATCATGTACATCAACAACAAGAATCTGATATTACTTATTAATAAAAATAACTTTTGCATTTGAATTTTTATAGTAAGAAAACCTCCCACTGACAACACCAAATCTGCCGATTCTTTTAGCTTAACTATTAAATATATATAATTTCAAGCTATTTTAAGATTTGGATCCTCTATAAAGACTTATATTATGGATTCTTCCGGGTCTATATGGTTTTTAATTACCTTAAAATTTAGTAAATAAGGAGCAGATTATACGAAAAAAGTGGAATTTTAATTAAAATTACGAAATGCAGCTTACACACGAGATCAGAATATCATAAAATCTCCTATATTAGCCGCGTCTTATACGAAAAAAATTGGCATTTTAATTAAAATTATGGGGAGCGGCTTATATTCAAGATTTTTAATCAAAATTTTGTCAAGTTATTTATTAAACTTAAAACTGAAAACCTCTGCTATTCTAATTTATAAAAGTTCTAGTTTTCTTGTATTCGTTTATTTATAATCTTTCTTTTAATGCCTCCTTTTAAGATATTTACATATTGATTTTATTAATGATTCTTTAAAGTACGAAAAAAACAAGAATAAGAAATAAAAGGGTTGTGTTTTAACCCACGGACAACTTTTGTTGACAAAAAGGGGTTTATATTAATTTGTTTATTTTATGTTTACTTATAACAACATAAAAATTAATTGTTTTATCATTCTTCAACTATTACTTTAAAAATTAGTTCATTTTAAACTCCGTTAAACCAAAAACTTATCATCAAGACTACATCTGATGATTAAAAAATGTCCTTTTATATAAGAACAATGTACATTTAAAATCATCCTTATTATTAAGTCGGATTCAGAATAGTTTATATAACAATTTTAAAATATAAAACATCATAGTCTCAAGATTACCCCCCCTTTTATCAAACTTCATTTTATTGCATTTTCAATATTTTTTCTTCCAAATCTTGTCAAACATACTAAAGTATAATTTAGCCTAATAGATGAATTATAAAATTATGGGCAATTTCAAAGATATCAATTTTTTAATTTTTTTTATATTCTGATATACAAAATAAAAAAAAAGTTCTTTCTGTTAAATTTTCCCATAAAATTATTAACAAAAATTTTGATTTTTATAAACATGAATCATCTTATAAAATATTTGTTGTAAAACCATAGAGGAAAGCTCAAAACTATGTAGAACCAAATATTATATGATTGAATTTCCTCTAAAAGCAATTTTGAATAAATGCCGGTAGCAAAGGAACATTATTTTTCTATTTCGGCTTTAAATTTAATATTAACAGATACAGTATTCCCTTTATAAACTCGTGAAATCATTTTAAATAAATCAAATGATTTTATTCTTACTACATGGTATAAATCGATATACATCTAGGGAAATTCGATTTTTTTATGTCGATTATTTACTCCTTGCTACAATTTAATTTAATATACCTCTTTTGCAGGTTCTACATTTTTCTTTTTATCTTCTTTCTAATTTGTTAGCTTTATTTACTTTCTCAGATAATTTGGCCAGATCAGGAATTGATTTTGGGGCAATTAACTTTGAAAATCTCAACTCTCTTAACTTTGCCTTTTCAGGGTCGTTCTAAAATACTCTTTAATCATATACCTCACCACCTGTCCCAAATCGCTTCACTCTATCTATTATTTTTTCTTTACCGTCGATAGGATCTGCAATCTTAAATCTTTAAAACGTGGTCCTAAATTGTACCTTTGTCTCCTTTCTATTATTTTATCGTTTCTGTTCAAATTTGTTATATTAAATCTCTGTTTCCTTTGTTTTGTTTTCTTACAAATTTATATCAAATACCTCATCTTCAGTCAAAACGCTCTCCACATCATTCAAAGTTTCCTGCATTTAAAATTTGCACATGCGTCAGAACAGGAGAACTCACAATTTATATTTTTTTAATTTAATGTTAAAAATTCTACATTTAAAAAAATTTTAAATATCACGCAACTAATTTGCGCGCATGCGTTTTAGATAAAGATGTAGGAATATTTTTATAAACTTGATTGGAGCTCAAGAAGTTCATATATTTTGTTTAAAATATGCTAATGTCAATTAAATGTATTTATTATGGGTGGTCATTATATCCAATTTTTATTTTAAAATTATGTTAAGATATTTAGATAAAAGTATTCAACTTTATCTTTAAATATTATCCTGTTGCAAATAGGTTGATTTAGTTTAGAAGTTTGGAAAAGAAATTCTTCAAATAACGATGATTGAAAAGCTGGATGGTTTATTTTTTATACAACTATCTTGGAGGAATCTTCCTTTAAGCAATATTTAACAAACGTTCAAAGGTATAATTAAATTCCTTGAAAGAATATGATGACATTAATATATTAGAAAGCTCAAATTAATAAGATATAATATAAATGGCAAAAATTAATTTTTTTATAGGAAAGTGATTGTCCTGTTGGTAAATGCACAAATTAAGGTGTTTTGAAAGTTAATAAAAAAGGTTAGTATGATGAAAAAAAAAGAATTAAAAGTCACTTAATCTATAATCCTGATCAAATTATGGAATTAACAGTTACAGAATCCTAGCTTAATTATAATTTCTTGGATGGTAAAGAGAGAAATTCAAGAAATGTAGTCATAGTCCTTGTGGAAAATTGAAATACCAAAACTATAATTTCGATTCTTCAATAAGATATTTTGATGAAATTAACCACTTAACAATCAAATAATCAATTAATTTTGTAGATCCTAACAAAAATGAAATACACACAAAATATCGAAGGTCTTTGGACAAGATCTAAATATTTTATGCGTAAAAAGCGTTGAATTTCAAAAGAAAGTAAAAATGATTATTTAATTTATGTGGGAATATTTAATATGCAAGCGTAGAAGATAAATGTTTTATTAGTTATATTGAAACATGATGAGTTAATTTTAGTAAAAGCTATTTTATTATTATTTATTTTTGTATTTAAAAAAAACACGTTAATTTTTTCATTTACCGGTTATGTTATAATTTAATTTTTAACTTTGATGAACAAATATATTTATTAATAACTACTATAAAGAATTAATTATCAATAAAATTCTTCTATCCCAGAAATATCATTTTTAGATAATTATTAAAAAATGTTTGTAGATTTTTGAATATTGTAACCAGATAAGTATGAATTAAGTAAAAATTTTAAATATTTATCCCTTTATTGGTTCAATTACTCTTACAATAAAGTTACATTTATAAAAAATTTTTAATAAATCTAAAACTATAATAAAAAAATAGAATTTTTAATTATTTTTATGAATCAATTCTTTTCCTTATTTTTTTTATTAATTTAAACCTCATTGATTCATAAATAAGGGTTTTTTTGTTTTTTAATAATTCAAGAAAATAACCTACCATATTTTGTTTTTTTAAGCTTTTCCAAGATATTGGAAAAAACAATCTTTATTTCCATATGTGCAATATAAGTTTTATTAAACGTTCTTTAAAGATATTTTTATTTTTGAAATTACAAAAGCCTTAAAATAATCCTTTAAAGATTTATAATTTTGTTATATAGAAAAATTGAAGTTGTGTACTACAAAATCTAATAAAATTAGTTATAAAAACATTTTTCTGACCCTTTAAATCAGAAATGTACAACACACGGCCCATGGTTCACAAACCGGCCCCTCAAAATCTTCTATGTGGCTCACAGCGTTATCCCAAAAATATTTGTCACTCTATGTTTTTTTTCTTCTAATCATACAAACGGCGATATAAAACGCTGCAATGCACTTCACGAGCGTATGATAGGTGAAAGAATTCAAACGGCTATTTTTGTGTCAATTCGTAATGCTGCATTTGATTGGGTTGGACTTATAGTAAATCCGATGTGACCAATCCATTGATAACTCCGGAAAATGGCGCCGAATGTAAATACTTGCAAAAAACGAAAAATTGACAAATAAGGAAGACTTTTCAAAGCATCTAAGACTGTTCAATACTTTTTAATGGAACGCTTCGGTAGGATAATGTGCCTAATATGCCAAGAAACAATTGCCGTTGCAAATGAGTACAATGTTAAGCGACATTTCTCAACAAAGCATGTCAAAATGTACAACAACCTGACTGGTAAACTTTGAAGGGATCGCATTAACTCGTTGAAGCAGAGTGTTATCGGACACCATTCATAGTTAAGACGAGTGAGCAACAAGTCAGAGGCTGTAAGCAAAGCAAGTTTTTTTAATAGCTAAAGCTATAGCCAACTGAGAGAAAGTATTTTCCGATAGTGAATTTGTTAAGGAATGCCTCAGGCTGTTTACAGGTGTGGTCTGTTCCGAAAAAAAGCCAGAAGTAGGAAAGTCAGTCTTATATACTAAACAGTTAAAAGAAAAATTGACGAACTCTCATCCAACATAGAAGAAAGTCTCACTAAAAGACTTGCTAAATGCAAAATTTTTTTCTCTTGAGCTCGATGAAAGAACAGATGATAGTGATACGGCTCAACTGTCGGAGTTTGTACTCAAAGTAACAGAAAAGTTTGTCATTATCAAGGAACATTTTAAAATAATTTCAATGAAAGGTATTACAACGAAGAGCAATGTTTTGGATCAAGTCAAGAAGCTCCTTACAAAATTTAATCTTTCTGAAACTAAATTGAATGGTTCAAATACAGACGGATCCCCTTCAATGACAGTTGTACAAAATGGATTTGCATCAATAATGGTAAAATTAGTTCCTTACAAAATTGTCATTCATCACTGCATCACACACCAAGAATAACTAAGTGCAAAGGTTCTGAAGTTGCAACATGTAATGGACCAGGTAGTTTCAACAGTCATTTTGATAAGGTATCGTCCTCTAAATCCCAGTCAATTTTAGGCTTTCATCGAAGACTTGCAATCAGATCATTGTGATATTATTTATTTCTGCTAAGTCCGTTGGCTAAGTATGGCAAACACTTTAACCATGCTGTGGTCATTTCTGAATGAAATAAAAAAAAATTATGACAAAAAAGGCAAAAGATGTCTGTTTGATCGATGAAAAACAGTGATAGAATGACTTGAATTTTTTGGTGCACATTACTAAATATCTTGCAGATCTTAATGTCAAACTTTAAGGTAAGGATCGACTGGTTTATAAAATGTATGAGTGTGTTGTGGTATTTGTGCAAAAGTTAAAACTTTTCCATCAATACTTTTATCAGTAAAAACTGTTACATTTCAGAACACTATCAACAAGATCGCCTAAAAGACTGGTTCATATAAATTACTCCACTGGTATCAACAAACTTGCTGATGAATTCTAAGAGAAGTTTTTAGGATTTTAAACAAAATGTGGATGATATGAAAATGAGTAGTAATCATTTTAATATCGATCCCTTTGATGCACCTGATATGTATCAACTTGAACTAATCTATATTCATAACAACAAGAATTTAATTATTTTATATGATCAGAATCACCTTATAACCTTTTAAAATCAGTATGTTTCATCAGTCTTTTCTCTAACCTATCCAAACATTCTCGTAAGTTTATTACACTTTTTGACAGCACAAATTGCTGAGATCAGCTTTTTTCAGAATAAAAAATGTGAAAACAAAGAATAGTATAATTCTCACAGATGAACATTTATCAGTTACCTTTAGAATTGTCACATCTACTTTTGCATCAGATATTGACTTTTTACGCAAACAGAAACAATGCCAAATATCTCATTGATGCTTTTATATAGTTTTATACTTTTCTGTCTTCGTATTATTAAAATCAAAATCTGATCTTATTTTCTCAACAACGCTAATTTCCATGTGGTCCAAGGAAAAAAGGTTTGATAAAACCTGATTTAAATTATAACGTTGGAATCAGAAACTATTGATTTATAAAATATTAGAAGCTTCATTTATTTTAGTTAATAATTCTTCTAATGATAGTATATACATTAAATTGAGGTTTTTTTAAATATATTTTATTTAGTATCAGCTTAATTTGTATTGTTTGAATGAAAAACTAGACCTCAGTTTGAAACATCCTACTAAAATATTCTTGCGAATTCTATCAATAATTTTGTTCATATGATAATTGAGATGTCAATAAAAATAATTTGATGTTTCTTATTTTTTTAAATTTCTTTATTGGTATTATCATACTACTTTCAATTATTATTTTTATTTTCAACAAGTGTATCGGCATGAGGTTTTTCGGTCGCCAGGTGACGAAAAAACTCTATAAAAAAGGCAAATCAGCGTTATTTAGCAGCCAGGAGTTAAAAAAAATAAAAAAAGGTATGCAAAATTTTAAATTTAATTTAATTCTTCATCTGTTTTACATATTTAAATTTCTTCTATGATTTTAAAAATCCTTCAACACTAAAAATTGTATTATTAATTAGAATTTATTTTTAATTTGTCATCATATTCTTTTTTCCTTATATTTAAATTTGGAATTCCAGATCCAATTTTAATTTAATTAATACATTCAAATTTAACTATAGTTTATGTCTGAAATTCATAGTTTTATACGTTAAAATCACGTTTGTTTTAAATTTAACGAATTTTTTTTTACGAAAATGTTGTCTTCCCAACGGTAAGAAAAAATAACAACACAGAAAAAAAAATTCCATACTTTAGCGGAAAAATATGCAATGGTTCAATTTAAGGAGAAAAATCTTACATACACACAAACAGAATCGGCAAAAAAAATTTGGTATGTCAATAGGGTGTGTAAATTTAATTTTTAAAAATATAGTACAAATCATAATGATATGCTAAACAATGGTACTTTTGATTAAAAAAATGTGTTGACTGTGAGAAAAACGACACTTTTAGAAGAGGATTTATACAATTGGTTTATTGATTTGTAAAATAAAAACAAATCTATCACAAATGGTGGACTACATCTGACAGTCCTTAATCTTATGAAAAAATGTAGTTTACCCTCAGTTAAAGCTTCAAGTACATGGTTAATGTTATTAAAAGAAAGATGCCAAATAAAATCTAAAGTCATTTTTGGAGAAGAAATATTGGTTGATGAAATTGTTATAGGAGCAGATAGTCAATATTTTTTTAATACACTTTAAATATACAAGCCGAAAGATATTTTTAATGCAGATTAAAACGCGCTATTTTTCAACTTTCCTGCAAAAAATACAATTTCTTTTATCAAATGAGGCCAAAGTTTGCTGAAAATTTTCAAAATTAACAATTGAAAAATTATTTACAGCAAATCATAGTGGAGAAAAATTGTTCCCAGTAATTATAGGGAAGGCCCAACATACATCATGCTAGAAACTTGTAAAAAGAAGTTTAGACTCTTTAATTTATAGATCTTCAACAAAAGCTTGGATGACAAAGCAGATATTTAAAGATATCCTTGTTAATTATAATGAGTATATTAAATCCCGAAACATACTTGTTTTGTTCGTAATAAATAACCCCTTGTCATTTAATTGAAAATAATTTTTCCAAAATAAAAATTAGGTTTTTACCTAAAAATACAACATTTAAACACACAAAATATTGATCAAGGAGTTATGATGTCGTTTATATCTGAATATAAAAGGTTTTCATACAGAAAGCTAAATTTAGCAATGAATCTATGGATATGGAAGGTTTAAATAAAAAATTTAAGATTTCTGACGCAATAACATTAAAAGTCAGGGATCGGAATAAGTAGCGGCTGCAACGTTACAAAATTGTTTTACAAAGCATTGAATAACTTTATTGTAGCGCTAAAATTTGTTTTGGACTTGAAATGCAAGAAAAAAATTAGAAGGACAAGGAAGAATTAAGTTAAACACCAGCCGAAAATGGCAACAAAAAAGATGAATATTTTCATGATTTTGTTAAATGCGAAGACGACTCGATTAACATGTAAAGTGAGAATCATTGAGAATAATCAAATTTTGATAAGGGAAGAATGTTTATGTGAGAAAGAAAACAAAGATGAAAAACAAACACGGAGTTATAATTGGATATAATGATGCCATTTTTTATTTGGAGAAAATTGAAAATATTTTATTTTAATATACCCAAAAGGACTTGAGCATGTATATAAGTTACAAGAATTATTGATGGAAAAGAAGCAGCAGACGAAAAAAACTAGCCATATAACAGACTTTTTAATAAAATATTGATTCGATTTTTAATAGTTTTATTTTTTTAATAAGATAAGTCGGAGTAGATGGGATTTTTTACACCTTTACGGGGAACTGGCGACATAATCTTATACATAAATTTTATTATTTTTTTGGTGAACTCAATATGTCACATTTAACAACTATTTTGGTTCTTTTAAAAAGTTCATACAGGCCTAAGTAGTTATAAACACTACAACATAGGATAATTATATATAAATAAGATATCATTTGTATTTTTTTATGCATAAACTATTTTTCCTAATAATTTACTATTAATTGATGCCCATGAAATTCTAAAAAAATAATTTTGGTGTTTTCTTATATATATGTACATAAAAATAAAAAAATATATTTTCGTAATTATTTTTTGAAATACGCAAAAATTTGTTTTTTTTTTGGTAAAAAAATTGACTGTATAAGAATTTTCGTCGGCATTTTTTATTAAGTCAATAAATTTAGCAATATTTGGATGAGCAATGAAAGCTTGTCGATTTTATGAACGATGCCAAGCTTCTACAGAATTTGTTGTTCTGGTATATCATTACAAAATCCTTCATAAGCTGATCAAAATTTAAAATCAAATTATGGTTTACCTAAATTTTGTTCATTTTCACTATGATAAGTGCTATTAAAATAAAATAAAAATCTTTCAAATTTGGTTGTAAGTTCATTTTTAATAATGCAATTTTCAATAAAAGCAAAGTAAATATAATTTTTTTCATTTGAAACAAAAACAAGATTTATAAACATTCTGGTTTTTCTTAACAATTTCATTATTTATATATTCATAAATTAATGCGTATTTAGCAATTTTTCTCCAAATTGATTTACTATAATGGAAAGTACAAGCATTTATATATGAATTTTGAAATAAAATTTTTAAACTGCTATTAACCGCAATTTCAAAATCAATAATAAAAAAACTTAGGCTGCATGTTTGTAACTTCTTTTATTTTTTTAAATAATTTAAAATATTGACTTTACTTTTTTTTGGGCAATAAAGCATACATTAAAGGAAAACTTTTTCCAATAATAATAAAATGTAAGGAGTAAATTTTAAAGAATTCATTGGGCATGATTTAAAGGTTTCATCCAATAAAACATTATTGAAAGATTCAATATATTTTTTATTAGCATTGAAAAAAAAATAAATCTTTCATTTTCTATAACTCCACTGTCATATTGTAAAAACCTTTCGTTTCTCCTTTTAATTCTTAAAATCATTGGAATTTAATCATTAATTCCAGGTACATATCCTAATTTTTCATTTCGTTTTCTTGTAGTCATATCAATCCTAGATTTAAATAAAGGAGTAAACTTCAATTTGTTTAGGATCCATCTTTGAAGTCATTTCTAAAATCATTTTGTTTTTAAATCTTTTTTTAAATAGCTTTTTCTTTAAGATTATTAAGAAATATCAAAAATTCGATTTCAGCAGAATTAGGATCATTTAAATGTGAAATCTGGCTTAAAACATGGTTCTCTGTATCAATAATTAGAGAACCTTTGCAAATTCTTTTATTGGAAAGAAACATTCTTTTTTGTTTCACATTGAATTTTAGGTTATAGACATATCCTTCATTAACTATAACTTCTTTTCCTTTTAAAAATCATAGGTTTAATTTTATAATTTTTTTTTAAATTTTGCGCGGTTAAAAAACCCGGGATAAATTTAACTGCCCCAAAAATAATTTAATAATATTATCATATTGCTTTCAATTAATATTCTTAAATTCAACAAGTATATCCCTTATTTATAAATTTTTTAGTTTTTCGTATCTATTTAATTAAGCATCTCACAGGTTTAAGAACAAATACACAACTTTCTATTATAAAATAATATCATAGTATCACTAATAAGAGTAAGATTTGTTTTAAATCTTTTTATTAGTTGAATTTTATTCAAAAATTTTCTTTTGAAAGATAATTAAATCAAACAGTTAAATAAAAACATAATATTCTTATTATATTTATTTTTTAGGCTAAACCGCATTATAAAGAAACTCTCTATTATAGGTCATTTTTTAACTTTCATCATCTTTAAAATATTACTTCTATTTTATATATTAAAAATATTATTATTGAATAGAAGATTTAGGACAGAAATTAACAAAATAAAGAATTTGGATTTTTTTATAAATTTGTTACAATAAACATATTTTAAACTATTTAATTATTTGGCTGTTTATAAGTTCATTTGTATATCAGATATTAAATTTCCGGTACGTGACTTTTTGGCGCTGGACCATATGTCGCCAGAAGTTTTGAAGAAGGTAATCTCTAAGAAGGACATTTTAACAATTGTAGAGAGTTAGTGATTAAAACATTATGCAATATTTCAGAGGAGTTGGGCATAATTTTTTTATGGATTAATTAGAATACGTATTTGTTAAAATTTTAAAGTATTTAGCAGATGTATTGACATTTATTAATTTTCTAAATTTCAAATATTGTACAGGTTTAGTTTAAGGCCTTTTAATTTATAGAAAATAGATCAACGCCAAAAATCACCGCGCAAAAACGTCTTGCCTCGTTAAATTTAATTTAATCTAATTGTAATTACTTTTTAGTTTATGAGTTAAATTAAACTAGGTTACCAACAATGTATCTTGGAAATAACGGACATAAAGGTGTGTCTGCCAGGTAGGGATTATAAGATGAGAGGCTGCTTAATAGCTCCCTAACTACTCTAGCTAGAGGTCTAAGAGCGCTATAAGCGATCCCGCGGCATCCAAACGAAACCCTGGCCGACAATGAATTTTCAGCATTTTGAAAGTGATTTTCTAGCTCTCCTGATGTCTTAACTTGAATGCAGCTTAGAAATTGGGGATATCAAATTTCGTAGTATTTTATGTAAGCAAATTAAGCTTGGACTCATTAATGCTATACAATACAGACTGGATTTAAGACAAAAAATCCTTAACATTTATTCACTTCCAGCTTTCAACTTTAAAACAGATAAATTAAGAATAATTTAAAATTGAATATCAATTGTTTTAATAATATAAAAAATGTAATATTTTTATAAATGAATACAGAAAATGTATTAATTTTGACAACATAAAACTTACATTAATAAACTTAAACACAATTACTGTTATCTTTTACGATACCATAATATTTACATGTTGCAACTATTATCATATTTCTTACATATATTACAACTGCTACCACTACCATGCTACCACGAACATTCATGTTCCAACTTGGAACATGCATTATAGCATTGTAACATACTTGGAATTTTCAAGTATAATTACTGTTACAAAAATGTCACAATTCTGCAACTTTTTAAGTACTATTTTATTACTGTTGAACTATTGGTCAAACAAACGCTAAGACTATTCACAAAAATTCATTGTTTATAAAGAAATACTAATCAACACTTTTAGCAAGTTTAAGCATGCTTGAGGGTTTAAAAACATATGCATTTAAAAGTATATTTACCATAACCTGTAATTCACTTTTGATGAGATCTATGCTACATCTATTTCAAACAGCTGTCCATTTATTCGTTATTAAAGAAAACACACGTTCTATACGAGCATTGCTTACTCGGATGCTGAATATGAACTGAATAACTTTCATTAAGTTGGGAAATTTGCATTGGCACAAGAGTAGCTTCCACTTTTCTGCCAATTAGGTATCTTCCTTCTTGATATCCTGTAATATGCTATTGAATGCCAGACAGGACTATCCTGCTGGGTTATTAGAACTTTTGTGGCAAGCCGTTAGGCATCAAATACAAACCACCTTATTATAGCAATCGTCCATGCTAAAGCCTTATGACAGTACCACTCCACTTGTCTTTGCTACGTATGCCACTGATTCAAATGTCAAGTCAAATTGTGCAAACCCTTCAAAATGGTACAGGAAACTTTGTTTTGAAAAATCATACCACTTACACAAGTACTCTTCCGCAATCATCAGAAAACTTGATAGTTCTCACGATAATCTTCCGCTCATGATCCTTAGGTAGTTTCTGTAGCATTTACTGTGTTGAAAACCAAAAAAATTATCTTTTCTCTTCTTGGAGAGCTACTTTTTGAAATCTGTTAGTATGGCATATAGCTGTGAGTATGCTGTTATGGTTTTCTCTAACTGTTGTACATTTCTCTAAAACAAAACACAAATATTTTGTGCAAACAAAAGATGTATCTCGATGGTAAGTTCTTCACTTGTTTCTTTGTATTCCCATCAAAATCCAGTAACATTAGTTACTGCACAGGTACTGGACAGTCCTTACCAAGACTTGGGAAATAGCTTTTGACACCAGGATATGATTCCAACAGTCAATCAATATCAAGTTTCAAAAACAGCCAACGGGAAGGAACATGTCAAATATGTTTCCGACATTCTAAATTCAGAAACTGAAAGAAATCTTGCAGCTTTAGCCTTCTTTTTACAGAAGAACTAAAAGAGTTTAAAAACTTTATAAGGATAACCTCAATATAAAACGCAATTTGTTCATGGCGTATTTAAAGTGTTATGTACTACATACGCTGGACAATTTGCTTTCTAAATAAAGCCATTTTTGTCTTTGACAACTTTTTACACAGAGATATTTTTACCGTAATTTTCATTTGCTTTGTCTGCAGAATAGGCTGATAGACTTTAAGGTTCAAGCTCATGCTTTTTCATGATATTTGTAATAGCTGCATAGATGGACTCTGTGTCCTCTTTTGGATCTTCATAAAAATCAAGGAGTTTTGTTACGTAGCCTAACTTGACAGTAAAGGATTTAAACATCTTGCGTTTATCTTTATTAGATGCATCCGATGATAAGGCAAAAGAAAGGCTTGAGCAGTTATCAACAGATAAAAGCGATTTTGGAAACAGTACACACTGTTCCATAAGATTGCTAAAATTTTTTGCAATACTTTCAGGTGCCAAAACACACCTGATGAGGGCTTCGGCCTTTGTCCGACCACACTGGAATTTTGTATCAACCACGGATTCCTTAAACATAGATGACATATGCTTTACCATATAGTTAGCACTAATAGAACACAGGTTGTGGTGGACCGCATGATACACTGACGTTAACTTGAAAGGGACTACTTTGGATTCGAGGGAACTTGATGATGAAAGGTAAAATGCAGTCATGGTACGGCTGCTGTGCTTAGTAGCAGCATTCTTGTGGATTTTTGTTTCAGCGTGCTGTCGCACATTGCTAATACCACCGTATCCTATTGAGAAACTTTTGTTGCACATAGTACAAAGTGCACGAAACTTACTGTTTGCAACTGTCTTCATGCAGTCATACTCTATTTGCCATACATGATAAAACGTCTGTAATCTCTTCTGCTTCTTTTTTGGAGGTTTTGATGATTTTGATTTTCTGTCATTTTCAAACAAATCACAACTACTGCCACGATCAGTCATTTTCAGAGAGGAAATTATCTCAAAAATAAACTAATTTTTTGATTACTCAAGCTATAGAGGACTACACTTTATAATAATGGTCCATAATACGTAAGCGTTGATAATGGCTGAATATGGCTGGTCTATTGATAATATCGATTAATTTAATATATTCGATTTGTACATATTACGCACGGATATTAATTTCACCAATAAGCTATTCCAGAATTCGGTTGGTCTATTAATAATATCGATTAATTTAAAATATTT
Source organism: Ceratonova shasta (assembly GCA_918559645.1). Taxonomy (NCBI): domain Eukaryota; kingdom Metazoa; phylum Cnidaria; class Myxozoa; order Bivalvulida; family Ceratomyxidae; genus Ceratonova; species Ceratonova shasta. Next base: position 16,250 of record CAKKLC010011303.1, on the reverse strand, counting down.
GATTTGTACATATTACGCACTGATATTAATTTCACCATCAAGCTATTGCAGAATTTGGTTGGTCTATTGATAATATCGATTAATTTAATATTTTCGACTTGTAAATATTACGCACGGATATTAATTTCACTATTAAGCTATTCCAGAATTCGGTTGGTCTATTAATAATATCGATTAATTTAAAATATTTGATTGGTACATATTACGCACGGATATTAATTTCACTATTAAGCTATTCCAGAATTCGGTTGGTCTATTAATAATATCGATTAATTTAAAATATTTGATTGGTACATATTACGCACTGATATTAATTTCACCATCAAGCTATTGCAGAATTTGGTTGGTCTATTGATAATATCGATTAATTTAATATATTCGATTTGTACATATTACGCACTGATATTAATTTCACCATCAAGCTATTGCAGAATTTGGTTGGTCTATTGGTAATATCGATTAATTTAATATATTCGATTTGTACATATTACGCACGGATATTAATTTCACTATTAAGCTATTCCAGAATTCGGTTGGTCTATTAATAATATCGATTAATTTAAAATATTTGATTGGTACATATTACGCACTGATATTAATTTCACCATCAAGCTATTGCAGAATTTGGTTGGTCTATTGATAATATCGATTAATTTAATATTTTCGACTTGTACATATTACGCAAGAATATTAATTTCGCCATTAAATTATTGCAGAATTTGGTTGGTCTATTGATAATATCGATTAATTTAAAATATTCGACTTGTACATATTACGCATGGATATTAATTTCGCCATTAAGCTATTGCAGAATTTGGTTGGTCTATTGATAATATCGATTAATTTAAAATATTCGACTTGTAAATATAACGCACTATTATTAATTTCACCATTAAGCTATTGCAGAATTTGGTTGGTCTATGGACAATATCGATTAATTTAATATATTCGACTTGTACATATTACGCACTATTATTAATTTCACCATTAAGCTATTGCAGAATTTGGCCTTATTACCTTGTGTACATACTTGCAATAAGTGCCAAACCGTAATATATTTGCAAAAATACATAAATATTATAGAGGGGCACATATTTAGATGCACAAGATGCAAAAAAAAATATCACTAAGAGCAGGAACTTTCTTTGAAAATTTAAAGTTAAATTTATGGCAAATGTTTTCATTAATTTATTTTAAAATTAATAATATTTATATGGACTACGATGAAATAAATAGGGAGTTGGAAATCGAGTCATCCAGAAACATATGTGACTGGAAAAATTTCATCCGTGAAATAGATATAGACTATTTGACTGTTTTCATAGAAAAAATCGGAGCTACTTATAAGATCATTAAATAGACGAATCGATAATTTGTAAGAGAAAATACAATAGTGGCCGGATTCTCGCTAATCAAAATATTTGGATTGTAGGTGAAGTTGATGAATATGATAACTTTTTCATTGATTTATCGCAGGTAAGAAATAAAGAAACACTCAACTAAATATTTCTAGCAAATGTCAATGTTGGTAGTGTTATAAGAACTGATATATGGGGTGGATACAACGACTTGACACAACTTGGGTATATTCCCCAAAAGATAAACCATAATAAAAATTTTTTTTTTGGTAAATAGTGTCCACACAAAAAAAATAAAGGCGATTTGGGGTGCGGTAAAAATAAAATATAGGTACATCACAAATAAATACCCCAGAAATGATGTACTCATATATTGCCAAAAATATATTCGAAAAAAGTTAAAGTTTGATTGATTTTCTGAATTAATAAAAACAATCAATATTATTTTCTTACATTAATTAGTTTCATTTATCAACGCTTGCATATTAGGGGCCACTTTTGTAAAGTTTAGCCGCTATAGAGATATGATTAACTACGTACGGATTGTTATTTACCGATCATTTGTGTACTAAATTGGCACGTTGTTACAAGAGTTTGATATTAAACGATTTCCCTAGAGATTCTTTGTTTCTCCGAGGTGAGATGAAGCGCAAAAGGTGCGCTGAAAATTAATTTAAGACATGATAAGAATACGGGACAAGATATATGATTTAAGAAAAAAGTAAGGAACGCGGAACAAATAGTAAAAATAAGGGATGATTTCTTTAAAAACAGGACGGTTGTTAATTCTATATTCAACTAGTTATATTATTTATAGTCAACGAATTTTTTCTTAGAAATAAAAGATAATTGGTATTTTTTTACATGTAAAATATTAAACATAAGTTTATGTGAATTTTTATTAATACAGTTAATATTTTATAAGTATAAGCAGATTGGTATGTTTATAATTCTAAATTCTCTATATAGGTTTTATTTTTAGATTATTTTAAATTGCTTAGTAGAATTCATCTATATAATTGTATTTCAACTCTTATAATTTTATAAATAATTAAAATTTACTAATCTCTGTATCAAAATTCATTTTTGTGTTTTATAAATTAAGAAAACATTTTGTATGTAATTGTAAATATCAGTTTATAAATATAAATAGATTTAGTATATTTTTTAAATAAAAAAATCAAATTATCATACTTATTACAAAAAATACAATATAACTTCATAATAAAGATAAAATTTTGATATTAACATATAATCAATTATATATTTATATTTTTTTACTTTTAATATATTTTCTCTATAAAGAATCAAATTATTGGTATCTACAACAAATATTTATTAAAATTCACATATTTAATGTTTTATATAAATGTTGGCTAAAATTACATATATCATCAGGTGTATCTTCAGGTAAATTCAAATATTTTTATAAAGAAAAGCAATTTAAACAGTATGCTAAATTAACATAAAAAAGAATACAATTTTATATAATTCGAAAATATAATAAAAGAATTTAATTCTCTTTAGATAATAAACTATATAAATATTTTTTTTAAAATGGCGCGTAAAAAAAAGTTTTTCAAAAATAAATTTGAATTGGTTATAAATTATGATAACGAATACTTTTAATATTTTCTATATTCCACTAGCTTACAATCAAATAAATCTTAATAAATTATGAAAAACAATAAGCATGTTTTTGAAAGTATTCATGTAACTTAGTAACAACTTAAATCTTCTTCAAACCTGTAAAATGCTTATAAATATACAAAATATACAATCAAAAAATTTTTACATTTTCAAAATCATTAAAATTTATTATTTTGTATATTTACCTGTTTAGATATAAATTACATGTATTTTTTAATAATATTGTTGCAATAATTAATAATTTTTTATACTGGTACATAAAAAAAAAATATTTTCTTGTGATAAATCTGTTTTAGTCAATATTTTATGTTTCTATGTTATATTTGTTTTTTTTTAAATTTAATTAATAAAAATAGAAAATATATTAAATATTTGTTTTTAGCAAGTCTTCAAATATCACATTATCGTTAATGCTTATTAATTTTTGCAGGTACTAAGAGTATATTAACACGTTTTATTTTATAAAATTAAAATTTAAAATGATTCATTGTATGTTGTTTCCTTTGCTTTTCGGTATTTAAAAAAATTCTATATATTTAGCTTTGATTGCAAGTAGTTATCTGGATGGCCTAAGATACTTTGTTCTTAAAGAACAGCCTAAAAATAAAATATTATTAGAATTTACACATATGAATGAAGAAAAATTAACTGTTCTATTACTTTTACAGGAATAAACTTAAAAACAAAAGAAGTTTTTGAAAATCAAGAGTGCTCCAAAATTCCACTTGTATTTACACTAAGGGATCCAGATGAATATTACAAAGTAGATATCAGACATAATGATGAACTCGTTGAATCATTAGTTTTAAAAGGTGATTTATAATTTGATTATATAGTAAATTCAATTGTATTGGTTGATATCGTTGGACAAATTGCTCATGTTGATCTACAAACAGCTAGATTAAGATCAGTTCAGTCAATTTGCAACGCTGCTTTATATGATTCGGAAGAAAACAAAATCGATATAAATTATAAATGCCGTGATGCTAATGGAATAAACTATGACAATAACGAACAATGTATTCGTAATTGTTATCAATTTGCCATTACAAACTTGAAACCTAGTAAGCAATACTACTTGGAAGTTTCTGTGGACTCTCTCACTAACCACACTATTCCTATAAAAAGTAAATAATTAATATTTATTAAAGTTGGTACTAGTAACACGAATATATTTGTTGATGGTGGTAGAAATGAGTATTATCCTACTTTTAGTGGGGATAGTGGTTCAAATTGTTTATTTACTTTCAAAAATAATAATGAAGTTGTTGAAAGAAAATCTCAAGATTGCTTTTCTGGTTACTTATTTCCAGAAGACGTTAGACCAAACATAGTTAGTTTTACTGTATCAAGGAATGGTATCAAATTAGTCGAATTTCTACCAAAAAAGGGTAATTAATAAATATATTATAGTACATTTCAATAACTATCCAATAGCTGTTAAAGAAATGCATTGGGTTAAAAATACATTAGTAATGGATTTTGAATGTAAATCAAGAGGTAAAAGATGTTTATATAACTTTATTCTGAGCGAATTTGATTCATTAGATATATTATATCAATGCTATCTTCACAATTATTGTATGAGAAAAGAAGACACTTTAATGTTTCCTAATTTGGATAAATGGGGATTTTACACGCTTGTATTTGCTTCTAGAAAAGCTACTACTAAGGGTATAAGATCCTTGGAAAGTATTTATTTTATAATTTTTAGTACATGAGGAGAGCCTTTTCCTTAGAACATCAGATAGTTGGTCCTAAAACAGAAAAGTTTTAACCGGATCATTAGTTATAGATTATTCTTTGAATAATGATTAGAAATTTTATTGAATTACAATTTTTTTTGTCATTGTGTTATTAACTTAATTTGATTAAGATAAAAAATATGGCGCGAAAAAATTATTATTGCTAATAAAATCTAAATTTTACTACAAAATTTTAAAAATAGTAGACTAAAAATATTAAAAAAAATTAATTTTCATTTTTATTATAATGATCATTAATAAAAAGTTTTATGATTTCTTGAATTTTATTTTAAAAAGAAGTGATGCATTATAAAATATTATCAAAGGCATATTTCTATAAGAATCCATAAATTTTTAATATTTTAAGTATGAAAATATGATGATGGAAAAATAAAATGCTCAAAATTATTCACTCTTTGTTGGTAACAAACAAACGAATTGAAAATATTATCATAAAATCTCCAACAATCAGTTACTACAATTGAGTCTGGTTTAATATGATTAATTAAAATTTCTTCAATATCAGCTCTTGCTACAGAACAAATATATTTGATTATTGTATCATTTGAAATCAAATCTATCATTAACAATACATATTTCTGTGGAATTATTCTATCTCTATTATATTTTCTTTTATGAAGTAGTGTTTCATCAACTTGAACTTCATGATTATCTAAAAAATCATTTATTCATTTTATTATTAAGCATAAAAAGAAATTATTTTATTTTTTGTTATACCAAGTTTAGAAGAACCATATTTTTGAATTTTTCTATTCAAGAAAATATCCTAGTAAGTAAAATAAAATATCAAGAGAGATTTTAAAATTCTCAAATGAGTTACCCTTTTTAACTGAATTAGTGGTTTTACACTTGCTACACATCAACTCTTTCTTATCAATCCTTCTTTTAGCTTTAATTAAGTTATTTTCTTTGTTGCATTTCTCACACAAAAAAAAAAGATTCTTTAAATAAATGTAATCTCAACATTAATCTTAAAAAAAATTCGGATTATGTATATTATAGGACTTATGAAAAAAAATAATAAAATAAAAATGCAATTTATTAAATGACTAGAAGAGCAAGCAGAGTTATAAGAGTTGTTTTTGCTTATGTTATCCTTCCATACGAACTCACAAAGCAAACTTGCTAAGTGTGAGCCATTTGAGCCCTTCATTGCCTTAATTTTTGGTTTCTTCAGGGCTCAACATGATTCTATGTGTTGTGTATGAACACAAGTTTCTGGATATAAAAATAAACTAAATGGTTAAGCGTTGCATTTTCAATTTATATATTTTCTTGAATCTGTTTATATGCCGATCATTTGTTGGTATAAATTATAGTCATTGGCCTGGAAACACAATTAATAATTTAAAATAGTTTTTCAACAGAAAGATCAGAAACCACTTCCATGTATCCTTTGGCTGGCGTATAAGTAGTATTAACAATTGCAAAAACTAAAATTTGCTCTTTTGGTTATCTACCTCTGTGTGCTTTTACTTTATGAGAAAATAAAGACTCGTCGGCTTTGCATATGATTCCAGGGCCACCCAGGTGAATTGGATCATTTATAAGATGTATTAAAAAGAAGTTCTCTCAAATTGTCATAAAAATTTTTGATTAAAACTCTGTCAATGCCAAATCTTGTTGCTACCTTGAAAATACCCTCATCTTCACTCCACATTAGAATAATAGTCTACAAATCTCCTAAAGATAATTTAAAACCATAAAAGAAAGAAATAGTTCTTATACTAATGGCTTATAAAAACTTTTAACAATTGTTATTACATCACGTCCAACATCTTGGTATCATGCTATTATACCGGTGAATAACCCTCGTGTGCAATTTTCCCTCGGTACAAAAATCCTCAACTTTGATGGTATTTAATAAATATGTTAAAAATTTGCCAGCAAAAACGATAATTCATAATAACAAACCTATAATAAATAAATAAGACGTCACCACTTTATTGAAAAAACGATCATAATCAGATACTAATAATAGAACATGGAATCTATTACATCAAATAAAGATACCTTGAAATTGATCTATTAAGGGTATACGTAGGTTAAGCAAAAGACTCTGGCCAAGGAAATAATTTTATATGAGTAGGAAAAACATAGTTACACTGAGTGCTGCAAAGCTTAGATTAAGCCTAAAGACGTAGTTTTGGTGGGCGGGGAGGAATTGTGGGGATGACGGGTTTTGGTCGGATGGATAATGGTCTAGAAGCCAACATCTTCCATCAATAACATCTGTCTTTTTTCGTTCTTTCATCTGTATTCTGCATTCTCTACATGCCATAAAAGGATTTATCAAGTTTTTTATTCTAAGAATCGCAATAACTTGCTTGACAAGCATGCTTCTAATTTCTAGAAGCTGCTCCCATCTTAAACTTCTATTTGACATGGCTAAAAATTTTTAAAAATTTTCTATAAAAAGTTATGCGCTTTATACATGATCCAGAAATTCATCTGTTAAAGCTTTTATAAGAAAAATCCATTAGGTATAAAATAAAAGGAAAAATTGGTGCATGGGTAAAAAAAGGCCGTCTTTGGAATTTTTCCCAAATTTTTGAAAACAACCAAAATTTTTTTTGAGTAAAATTTTTTTCAATTTTTTAGTAAAATTTTTTATATTTTTGATTGATTAAAGCTTTTATGATTTATTTTTCATTAATTAAAACATTGACAATATTTATTGATTAACTAAAAAAAATTATAATTAAAAATGGTAAGAACAAGAAACTTTGAAATTATAGAAGAAGACATTTTATATTCTAATGAAGATATTATGTCTATAAGATTCACAGAGAAACTTCTCAGGCGTAATTGCAATACGCCCGAAGAAACAGTACGATTTTTTGCAAAATTTAACTTAATCAAAAACAAAATGATTTT
>CAKKLC010011299.1:4961-45569 GCA_918559645.1 Ceratonova shasta | reverse complement strand
ATATTATACACAATAAAAAAATTTTTCAATATTTTACTTCTTTCTGTTTTTGGAAAGATATTTTTGGCCTTCATTGCTCAAAAGGTTGGACATCCCTGCCTTAGATGCTTTGCTAGTTGTAGATATCTTGATAAAACATGTCAGTAGTTCTATCAAAATAGAGGAATTTAATTTATTTTTATTAGCTTGTTTCTAGGTTCTTAAGATTAAATTATTATTAAGTTTTAAAAAATTAATACATATAACTATAGTTAATATCAATTACATAGCATTATTTTATATTTTTTATGAATATTTTTTTAAATCAACTAAATTTAAATTAAAGAATTTTTAAATTTTTTCTACGGAACCACGTATTGTTATCACGGAAAATTTTTTATATGAAAACACTTTTAAAACAATATTTATTGTTGTGATTATGCCATATACCTCATGTGTTTTACTCCTAATCGATAATTAACTTTTTTCCATAACTTTGCAAATGATTTTGTAAAAATTAATATGGAAAAATAAAAGAACTACTAAATAAAAATAGTCTAATTTAGTAATTAAATTCAAATAAAAATATTTAGAAAGGGCAAACATTTGATTTTAACTAATTTATTTACTATGTAGTAAAGTATTAAGATAATTTATCAAGCCAATCAGTTGTATTATTGTAGAAGTTTTTTATTTAAACTTCAAATAAAATAAATTCGTCTAATAAGACACTTCATTTTATACACCAGTAATTCTCCATTAATTATTTTTAGGTATTTCTGTATAATTGCTATTTCTTCTTTTATTAAAGATTCCATAAGGGAAAAAAAACAATTATTTAATGTTGAAAATGTATTTCTAAATTAATTATGCCATCCTTCTAAAGCATTATTGGTTCTTGGGGTATGTTGCAAATCGCATTTCTTTATTTTAAAATATATTAAGTTGAAATATTGCCGTTCGACTCTGATTGTAACTATTTATTTCCCATATATATGTATGATAAAAATAATCATATATTTCAAGTGCTGAAGGTTCACGGCATTGATCTTTAATTTTTATAAATAACTTCCTAATCTCAGTTTCATTATTAAGAAAAGCTGAATTAGGCAAGCTTTTTATTACTTTTTTACACTCAGATTTTGTTTTATAGGTATGCATAAGACTTTTATCCTGTATATTTCTATTTATAGTTTGGTTGAGGTGACAAAAACACCCCTGAATTTTTGTTATAGGAAAATCCTCTGTGAGCGCTTCAACTGCAGCCTTTTTAAAATCTAATATTACTAAATCTGGTTTTAGTTCACAATCAAAATTCAAAATAATTTTTAACATTTTTATATAAGTTGATTTTTTTATATTTGTTAATAACAAAAATACAACAGTTATTACATGATTTTCAAAAATACATGATATTGTATAGAATTTTTTAAATGAAGCTGGTGGTATTTTAAATATTCCATCCATAGTTCATTTTTTATTCTTTTTAAAAACATTCAGTATATTGGACGAAAAGAACATGCAAAATTTATCACATAGCTTATAAAAGTATAACTCCATACTGTACTTGTATATATCGCCGTTTCTATGCGTTTTCAGTAAATATTCTAGTATTTAATTTCTATTCACTGTTGTAGGAATCATGTGAAATTCTTTAACCCGTATAGGCTTAATCCATCTAATAAGTGCATAGTACGAACATAATAATTGTATATGGAGTGCAGTAAATCTAAGACAGCAAGAATTTACTATACTTTGAACAGACACATAAGAATCTGTTGCGATTGCCATCATATTTTCTTTAGCATCATAAACTTTCAGCTAAGAAGCATCTTCATCATGCGTATGTGGTATCATATTTACAAATTCGGATTCAGCAATAAGGGGTAGCTTATACTTTCCGGTGCCAGAGCAATTCCAATCTTTTCATTGATAATGTGACTAACCAATTTGTTCACGATGATGGTTATGAGCATATTATTGATACATAATCTTTGGATAAGCAGAAGTATTTAAGTTAATAATTCTCATTAAAAGTTTAAAATTTTAATAATTTTTTTTAAAAAAAATTTATTATACTAACAATTTTTCATGAAAAAATATCGGGTCACTGTTTCTACATAGAAATACTAATTTATAAAAATTTAAATATTTGATATTTATAATTACTGATACCAAGATTGGATTATAAATCATAATAATTTATACATATAAAATTTTAATATTAATTGAAAATGTTGTTAATGTAAAAAAAAAAGATAAAAATTTTAAATGATTTCTAATAAAATAATATTTACAAAATTGCTAATTAATTGAAAATAATATACTAAAATTTCGAAAATAATTTATATTTCAAAAATAGAGAAAATAAAAATGTGTAAATTTTTATTCTGATATTGAGAAAAATCAATTAGTTAAATCGAATATAAAAATAACAGAATTTATACTCTTATATTTCATTTGAGAATTAAATTATCTTTAATTAAAATCAAATATTTTTATTAAAAAATAGAAAACCTTGAATAAATTAAATATATTAAATAATTGAACTGATTAAAAAATTTAAAATATAAAGATTTTTATTACATTGTGAAATTATTTATGATATTTTTTTTAATATTCTAATAATTAATTTTAATTATTGCGACTATAATATTTTATGATGATTATCTTGGTAGTAAATAAAATTTATCATCAAAATTAAACTATTACATTTATCATATCTCTTTGTATGAAAAAAAATTAAATGTTTTTATCCTTATTTTAATGTGATAAACATCACAATAATCACAATTAAATTAGTTGAATTAATTTACTACAAAATAAAAATATTAAATTACTTCTTTGAAATATAAAACCTAATTTTTCAAATATATAACGAAAAATAATATATAATTTTTTTTGAAAACATGAAAACTTAATATATTTGTTTTATTTAAAATGACTTAATAATATTTATTTATATTTAAAACTAAGAATAATTTTTTTTAAAAATAATAGAATGAAAAAATTAAAAATCAGATAGGATAAATATATTAGATTTCCATAAATTTATATTTTTATACTGTTTTTTTTTCTAACTATAAAAATATGATTAATGTAATTTTGTCTATTTTAATAGGATAATAAACCTGTCGATTAGAATAAATGTTGGAATTGAATATTATTTTAAAGTTCTTCAAAGTATAAAGAATTCTTTTACATTATATTTCGACCAATAGTTTAAATCCTATAATGCTATTATCTTTTTATTATTTAATACTTATTAAAAATTGGAAAAAAATATTATAATTTATAACAATTTTCTACAAAAACTTCTATCAATAAATTATTAAATTGCATTTTTGTTTATAATTATATAAGCACACTTAAAATTTAAAAAAAAAATTATTTAATATTTACTTAAGAGGGTCATTTAAAAATTCTTTTAATTCATATTTGGAATAAACAAAAAAAATATTTATTCAAAAACTGTAAGAGTTACGTTTTTTATTAATTTCTTGAATAAACATTAAACGTTAGTTAACAATAATGATAAATAATCCTTTAATGCATATTTTACTAAACTATTTTGTTATAATTTTAACTTATTTTGTTATTAAAAAATTAGTAATTATATAAAATTAAGCAATTTGACTGAAAATAATAATTTTTACTACATAATTATTTAATATTTATTCCAAATCTTAAATTAATAAATTTTTTTCTCGAAATGATATTTTTTAAGTATTATTCCAATTTAAGTTTATATCAAGGTTTATTGATGTTTGATTATATATCCATTTAAATTAAATGACTTTATTTAAATTTTAACCATAACTAATGGATCTATTAAAATATTTTAATCTTATTAAATAATATAAATCTCTAGTATAACTAGTTTTGACTTTTATTTATTATTAAATAAATATTGTTTGGACTAAAATCATGAAACTAATTTATAATGAACAATTTATTTCATTTCAATTTGTCTAATTTTAAATTAGTTACGTTTAAAATAAAACTTTATTAATACTAATTATAGTTATATCAAATTCCTTATATTGTTTTAATTAAAATTAAATATACTTTTTAAATATATTGAAGATATAAGTTTGTTAATTTGAAACGGTAACTAAATTGTTAAACTTCAATTAAAGTTTTATTAATAAATAAATTTTAGCAGCGATAATAAAAAATTTTATGCATGATATTGTATATTATATATGAATTTGTTCATATAGGTTCAAAAAAATATTTATTCTATTGACCTAAATCAGGTTGATATCGATTCATGAATATATTTAAATTGAAAAAAATTGTCTAAAACTCATAATAATATTCTTTTCTTAGAAAAATATCAAAATTATAATCTTTCAAGTTTAAATGTAATTTTATTAATATTATAAAAATAAAAAAAATAATTATTAATTTAAAATTTTCAAATACCTGAAAAAAAGGTAAAATGAGTTTATATATGGTATAAGTATATGATTCGTCAATTACTCGTTTATTAATTTACTTTTATCATTGAATTAATTATATCTTGATTTTGAAATTTGGAAAATTTTCTACATATCTTTAAGTAACTTTATATAATAATTCCAAAACTTTTTGTTTGCAAAATAATTTTGCCATCTAATAAATCAAGTATTTTCGTTAATCTATTCAAACAATTCTAAATGATGGTTTTTCTTATATTTCTTTTTACATTTTCTTTTAGTAAAATGATTAAATTTACATAGTTTACACAAAATCTGCTACAGAATATCAGTTCTTCTATCTACAGTTTCTAACAGATGATACCGTTAAACTAATATTCTTATTTCAAGTGGAGAACGTTCTTTGTAGAACTCAATTAGATAACATGGAAGGAAAAATAATTGATCCTTTAGATTACAACCCTGAAATACCGTTTTTAAGCTGTAATAATATAATGTTTAAGGATCAATTTGAAAAAAAAATTTATCATATTTACATTCAATTAAAATTGCAAGAAGAAATTATAAATATTAATACAAATATTGAAAGTAGTTTACATTAATTAAAAGTTAATAAAAGAATTTTTGTGAAATACTTAAACCAAAGGATATTTATTGATCTTAGTAGAATAAAGATTAAGGAAGAATCAACATGTGATATCAATATTTTCACTAACAATTTAATTTTATATAATGCTAATTATATTTGCGACCAAAATGATTTTCAAAATTCTAGTATAACATGTAAAACTTCCTGTGATCGAAAGCTTATATACAATTTACTTCCTAATAACAATTACATATTGAAAGTTACTGTTGACGATACAACAACTTATTTTAGTTATTTAAGAGGTAATCTATATTAAAAAAAATTAGTTTCAAATTATTCAGATATTAATGTTTACTATGATTATAAAAAATTTACTATATGGAGTACCAAATCCATAAATAATTATAATGATTTATGTTACTTTGAATATATTGTAAATGGATTTTTAACAGAAAGAAAGTTACTTCCATGCATAAGTCCTTATCAAACTAAAACGTTTTCATTAGGAACCATTGTCTTTAATGTAATATCACTAGAAGGTTACTACAAGAATTCCAAAGAAATTACTATCTGTAAACTAATTTTATTTAATTAGATGACACAAAATTTGATGTTTATATAAAATATGCCTATATATTAAGAAATACACTATATTTTTATTGGCACTGCCAATTTTCCAAAGTATTTACTACTAATTCGGATGATTTATGCCTGATTGAATATAGTTTGTATGAAATTGAAAGTCAAAAATTAATATATTCATGCCAATACGAATTCTTTTGTTTTCATTCGACAAATATTATTGTATTACCAAATATTAATCCCAGAATCATTTACGAGTTAAATTTAAAAGGGATAGGTGGAAATTCACTTACATATCAATGTAAGTAAAAATTAAAATTTTAGTTAACCAACTTAAGTTACAAGAAGATTTTCAAATGAAAATGTAAAAAATACAGTTATTTATGTAGGGATGATCAAATGAAAACAATTGAAACATTTGATTATGCGACATTTGAGAGCTCGGAATTTATTGTTAAAGAAATATATCTCAAATTTCTCTATTTAGTAATTGGTGTTTTTGGAGTTTCTTGTACTTTTATGATCATACTTATAATGACTTTAGTCTTATTATCAAATTAATAAAATTATATACTAGTTATTTTTATATATTCTTGTAATCATAATTTAGTGTGAATTTTATAGTTAAACAAACACATATTCAAATCTACTTTCAAAATGCTGAATAATTTATGATTTAATGTTTAAACTTGAAGTTTATTAAAACCGCAAGAAATTAGATAAGACCATTAAGGATTAGTAAATATTATATTTTATAATATTTCGACATGATAATTATTGAATACTTTGATAGATTTAAAAGAAAAGTAATAACCCGAACCCCCATCATAGTGAGATCAACGGAACCCTTAATTTTCCCATACTTTATGTCATAATTTTTAATGGCAGACAAAACTTAAAAATTATTAGCTCATTTTTCTATGATGTGCAAGGTAACTTGTTTGTAAAATAGCGAATAGGTTGCTATTCAATAGTAATTGCAACGTTATTTAGGACTTGATGTTTAATAAATGGATTTCATGTAAGAAATACTTGATGAGTATCAAACAGAATTAAGTATATATTGTTTATTATTTTCACTTTATTTTGTAAATGACACATTTTAGATTAAAGAGAAATTATTCTATAGATGAAGCAATAATTCCTTAAACAACTTTTGTGTCTTTCTATTTTGCTAGCTGCAAGATAGACCTCTAGAAAAAAATTTTGACGAAATTCACCTTAAAATGGGTTTTTTAAGAGATATTCAGTTTGTGTTTTGTTTAGTAAGGACTAACTACATTTTTAATTTTACAATATAAATGTCAATATTATTGAATTATCTTTTTTTTACTAAGCTAACAAAGCTATTTATTATCCGCAATTAGGTGTAACATTTTAGCTAAAAAATATTTTATAATTGAAATTTTTTGAAATATTTATATTTTATTTAAATGCACATTCTTAACTGCACCAGTAATTATCAGAATTTATTCTACATACATATTATAATTCAGTAATTTTTGATATAAATAATATTTACCTTGTACAGTGGATGATGTAGTAATCTTTACCATTTTGACATTTTGAGTTAATTTTCTAATTTTTACAACAGATTTTATCTGTCTTAAGTATATCAAATGTTATAAAAAAAAAGAAATCACAGATTTGAAAGAATCAATGATTCTCGACCTATTATGCGTAGTATAAATAGTATATATAATAGTAATTTGCTATTTTCCCAAGTCCAAAAACGTTATTAAAATTAAATTGATATTTTCAGGGTTGATTAGTAAATAATAACATATCAGGAAACAAAAACTTTAAAAATAATTTTAGTTTTTAGAAACATTTTTAAAGATTTATTCTTTTAATTGTTAAATCGGTTTCATTAATAAAATGCAAACAACTTATGTAGATCAAGAAACAATTAAACGTAATGATATGATGAATAAATATTGTGGCTAATTTAATATTAGTAATCTAGTAAATTCTTATTTCAGATGTTTTTACATAACATTGATAACAAATTATATCGGTCAAAAGTTTTATTTCTCTAGAATTTTAGTCCAACTACTTTAAAATTTTGTTTTTTATTTTAATTTTTAATTTTTATAAAGCTTATCATACCTTGGATTAATTAATTTAAATGTCTACTGAAAATTTTATCAGTTACATAAAGTTACCAGTAATCAAGAGCATCATTAAGAAGTGATATTTGAATATTGATAGTAGATGTCTTTTTTGATTTTTTGTTTTTACAATTGATAAATCCTAATTCATATATTTACCTAATTACAATCATTATTAGTATAATATTATCACTCTTTAAGTCATTCATTATCTCTCAAACACAATATTCTTCTTTAATCCCACCAATAATTTCACTCAAATAATCAAATTTTAAATATCACCTACATTATGGAAAATAAATACAGTAAGTTCAATTTCAAATTGTATTAATTTTATATTTTCTATTAAAAATTGCGTTAATCTTTCTATTTTATCCCAAAATAATAATTTTTTAACGAAAAATATTAAAAACACTTAGTAAAAATACAAAGAACTAACAAATATCTTATCGACTTATTATGAATTATGATTATAATTTTTATTAATACTATGTTTTAGTAATCAAGCCTTCTAAATCTATTGGCAAAATAACGTTAAACTTGATATTAATTTCTAATTGTTCAAAAATATAGTCCAACATAATATTAATTGCGTTAATGTAAAAAACTATTATTAATTAATTTAAATCTATATTAAAAAAAATAAATGCTCTTTTAAATATTTAAAAGGAATAAAGATATTTTTCAACAATACAGTTCATCTTTAAAATCATGTTTATAAATAGTTCCATATGTATTTAATTTATATAAATAAAATTGCAATAAAAAATTTAATATATATAATAAAATTAATAAAAGATTTAATTTAAATAAACAATTATTCACCAAATATTATCAAGTTTTAAATACATGCATGATAATAATATAATTATAAAATAATTTTTTCTTTATATTATAAAAGAATAATTCTTAAACATAAAATTAATTTTATATTTAACTAATGATTTATTTATATTGTAATATTATAATTTATAAACTAAATTATCGTAATTTCTTTTAAGTATGCATTACAAATTATACTTTATGAAAACATTAGTACTTTAATACTTTTACAGAATAAAAACATTTATAGTTATTTTATGTTTATTTTGAAGTTAAAAATATTTAAAAAAAAATCACTTATTTAATAAGTTTTAATATATCTTATTTATTATTCTAGTAACATTACCAAAACTCTTTACTAATTCTAATTTTTTTCAGAATGTAAAAATGACTATATTTAGTTGAATATTTTTGTTAATTTTAAGAATTTTTTTTACAATTATTTATAAAACTTGTAAATAATTTTATATTTAAATAACTATAGTAAATGTACCAAATTATTTATTTTTTAAAATATCTTTACTCTGTGTAATATATGTTGTTTTTCTTTTCAAATTTAATATTTAAAAATTATATTAAAGTAATCTTAGTATCAAAAAATAGTCTTATATATTATATTAAAATATTCGATTAGTTGATATATTAGTATAAAATTAATAATTTAACCATGGTAAAGTTAAATGCAAATCATTTAATACCTTTTATTTATCAAATATTATATTTTAAAGTTTAATCTTAAATATTTTATATTTATTTAATATCAAATATTGTTAATTTTCAAATAAATGGAAAAGAAATAATTTAATCATTATAAATTTACAATGAAAAATCGTACATGCAATTTTATTCAAAAATAAAATGTAAAAAATGTCTTCTTATTTAAATGACATCACTTAAATACTTAATATTCTTAACAAATATATTAATTCACTAAAAAAAATATTTATTAAAAAATTCTATTTTATAACTAATTTTGGTTAGTAATCTTATAATCAACATTTTATATAATAATATAAATTATTTAATTAATAAAAGATTGCCTAATGAAGTCATCTCGACTATTTTAAAAAATTTTTTTAAAATAATTATAAATAATGACACACCCTTTTATAATTTTGTGATTTTTCCTAAAACAAACAAATAATTTAATTAATTAATCATTTTTATTCTTCACTACTCATGCAATTCCTATATATATATATATTTATATTGCCGAAGAGCAGTCATTTTGACTACTTGGAAAAATTAATAGTTCAGATATTGATTTAAACAACATGATAACTAGTACAACCAACATGCAAAAAAAAAATTATGTAAAATAGCGTTTTCATCTATCAAAGATTTAGCAAATACCAAAAATTGTATTAGAAAGTATCAAAAGAAGATCACAATGGGTTTAAACACAACTTTAGTGTGCTATTTTTGTTACTCAACAATAAATTACGTAAGAAAGTCTGCGATCGATTTGCACAGTAAATCCCAAAGACACCTCAAAAGTATGACGTTCTTATAATCATTAAGAAGTGTAAAATAACAGACCTTTTAATTTGATCCCAAGGCAGAGTTATCTAAGTTGCCTGTAACTGCATTTCTTTTGGTAGATATTCCTCTTTATAAACTCAGAAATAATGCATAGAATTCTATATTTTTTTTATGCAGCATCCAATTAATTCAGAAACTACTGAGAGATCTCAAATTAAAGTTCTTTAATCAAAAAAACTTGTGAAAATTGATCAAATGTGCGTGAATGAAAAGCTGTTGAATATTTTTTTACAAATCTGAAATCAAAAGTCGTAAACAAGCTAATACACTAATCGGGAGGTGTACATTTTCCTCAAAATATTTTTTTACTTGACCATGTTGAAAAAGACGGAAATGTTGATTCAAAAGTGGTTAATCAAATGATACAACAGGCAATAGAAAAAAAAAGCACTACATACAATAATGTAGACATGATAATTTCAGATTGCGGTTCTTATATGGTCAACGCGATAAATGATATTAAAAACATATATCCTCATGTTTTACATATAAAATGTCTCACACCTTTAATTCATAATTGTTCAAAAAATTTCAAGTCAAAAGTTTAAATAATATATTTTCTAATTGTATTAATACGAATGGTAACACATGAAAATCGTAGAATGATATCAAAATATAAAAGTATCCGTGTTCACCGTATGTAGTAATGGCAAGGGGGTCAAGTTGGATTAAAGCATTGCGATATTATGCAAACACTCTTCCACAAGTTCAATAAATTATAAAATCCTGTCCGCCTGAAGCGTTCTGCTATTAAGAGCCAAAGAAGCAATTTCATGTCAAAGTCGGACAAGTGAATTGGTACATTTAAAACACTTTTAAGAGTGTTTAATTCCAATATTAAATAATTTTTAACGATCCAAGTACACTATCAGAACTGGATATGTTACTATTATGATCTTTAATACAAAAAAGATTCTGTAAATATGAAAGATTATTTTAATCAGAGGTTGAAAAAATGATGTTAAAATAAATGATATTAAGTCTGATAAATCAATTTCTCCATCTCATTAATAAAATTTTGGAAATTTTCCACCTACCTCAAAAGCAGAAGAAAGAGTTTTTTCCACTTTGAAGAAATTTTAGCAATAGATACGAACTTTATTTAAAAAAATTTCTTGAAATACTTTTTTTTTTATTATAACAATATCTTAGATGGTGAAATTATTTGGATTTCTGAATCAGATGATATAATTGATTTTGAAGAGGATTCCAAATTTGATTAAATTTTTAAAAATTTTTATCATATTTTTTTGCATTTTCGCCGTTGTCATAATGATAACACTAAAATAAAACAAATATTTTATTATGATATTTACTTTATAAATAGCAAATATTCGATAACTAAAATTATTATTATATTTATCTGAATATATATTCTAGGCCTGGTAACGCGCAGTATTTCTTTATTATGCTTTGTAATTTAATTTAGGAATATTAGCAGATAACTCATATTATAAAATGCTTAAATTGATATGGCTGCAAACGAGTTAATTTGAGTAATTCTTGTTTTAACCTCTGCCTTTCTTTTTTACATATTGTAAGGTGTTTATTTCGTGGTCTTTTTTTCATAAACAAAGATTTCCAACAAAAAAGACTATTAGAAAAGCTATGAGAGATACATAAATTCTGTTGCAACATTTAATCATATAAAAAAGAAAAATCAATCTTTTTATGAATTGGATCATTTTCTAAGTCTAACTTAGTATGTTGAAGATGGCTGTTAAGATAGCGCTAAAGAGACAATCAGCAACAATAAAAAAAAAATTTTTAATAAATCTGGACAGGAAAATGTGCAGGGTGCGATATAGTTTAGATGAATATACTGTATTACCTTACACAATAAAAAAACAGCTCTAGACAGTACTAAATTATTTTAATTTGAAGAAAGCCCAGCTTGCTGCAAAACGAGCATCGACATGTATCTTCTAATTTGTTATGGACAAAAAGCGACCGCAAGAAGAAAACTTTTCACAGATAATCTTGTCAATATGTTCTCATTTATAATAGATTATTATATTATTAAACATATATAAAAATGCAAAGAAGAAAAAGCCAGCCAAATTTTAGATTACAATTGGAGAATACCTTAGTGATAATACGTGAATTTATAAACATTTTATAATCACGTGGAAACTACGATGCACCAAATTTTGAAAATAATTTATTTATGGTGTATCAAGTTGCTTCCTAGAATTTTCAGTAGAAATATGTTTTTAGAATAGTAAAAGAAAATTCTAGATTTTTATTTGCCTTGACAAACGGACTAAAAGAATTACAGGTATACAAACAGATTAATTTGCAGGTATACTGAACTACCGTACAAGTTTGTTACAATAAAAGAAGTTTGCTATGAAGCAAAGGATAACAATTACTTCAAACAAAAGCTAGGGGCACGTTTATACAACATACATGAAACAAATAAAATAAATCTGGCATAAAATTTGGGCTGATCAGACATTACTAGCAAGTTACTATAGTATGGATTCTCTTATTTGGAAAAAATTGAACAACGATCATGGTCAAAGTTACTAAGCGAATACAATTTTCTGAAACTTGTCCAAGCATATACTTACTTTGCAATGACTCTTATGTTGGTAACTTTTATCCCGAAATGCTACTTACAACGAAATTATTTGCCAAAAAAACTATAATAGTTGGAATTATTATAGCAAATAATTAAAGAATTACAAAAAACAACCAAACAATTGAAATATAATATCACTGGGTTTTCCCCACTCTCATATAAACATAAAATTGTTCCAACATTGTATAAAAGTAAAATTAACAAAAGAATGGTGGTTCTAAGTTACAGACCTAAAATTGTTAAAATTAATAATTCTAATAGAAAAGTGTTTACAAATTCTATTCAGTTTTGTAATAAAACTAAATTTGGGTTTGATAAAACAGATCAAATGACCCAACATTATACTGTATAATGTAGTTTTTGTAGATGAACGCTACAAATATTTTTCAATATTTTCGATATGGGCGCAATAAACACTTCGATCTTTTATAAAGAAGTAACCGAATTACAAATAGAAAAAACGGATTCTTGTTTCAATTGGCAAAAGAACTTTTCACCGCTTACACAGCTAAGAGAAGAAACATTTTCACTAACTAAATATCTACAAAAATCAACTGCAACAACTTCAAATACGACAGATTCTTGTAATAGATAAATTTGATAAATACAATTTTGTCACAATAAGAAAAAAAATAATATATTGTCAAAATTGTAAAAAGTATGTTGCGGAAGTTGCCTCTAAAAAAAATTTGCTTTTTTATTTGCTTCAAATGTGTAATTGTTGTATTAATTAATTTTAAGCTAAATTACATTTTTTTATAAAACTTTATATTTTGTAATATAATTGTAAGTGCTATAAATTTATTTAAAATTTTTGTTAAATAAATTTCTTTGCGCATTACTTATCTTTCACAACACAGTCTTTTGACTGCTTTCAGTCAATATTGGTATGTATAAATCTCCAGTCTTTTTATATGTTAATGAAAATATGTTCAAATATAACGATTTTAATTCTCTATTAATATATATAATAAAATATTATTGATATAGTATCTGATATACATTTTAGGGATAAAGATCTAACGATTTAATGTAAATATTATATTCTTATAAAATAATAATAATAAATAATATATGGTTTTGTAAAAGCTTTTCTAATAGAGGAACTTGTTATCAATATTTTTTTAGCAATTAATACTTTTTCAACATCCACTTATAATAAAAAAATTTATAATTGAAATATATATTATAAATTTATCTTTGAAATATTTAATTAAATTTTTAGTATTTTATTATTTTTTTTATTAGTATCACACTAATTTCTATTCGTATAAATTTTCATACCATATAACTTGAATTCTAAAAATTTTAAATTAAATTTTATTAAAGAAGTTTATTAAGATTTTTTTACCATATTTTTGTTTATTATAAATATATATAATTTATTAGTGCTTAATAGAAATATGACGCAAAATAATTGGTATTGCACTTATACTTAATCGATTCAATGTCACATATATGTCGGCAATGAAAATATTATTTATATTACTAAATCTTTTGCTATAATTTTTATTGCCGCGTTAATTATTCTAGCATGTGCTTTGTCTAATTTTTTTTCTGCTTCTTATCTATCTTTGCTTATCTTTTAGAGTTAGATTACATGAAAGTTTGTGTTATTAGATTACAAGTTCAGTCTAGTTTTGATCATTAAGATAGCATATAAATTTTATGAGTAATTTTACATAGTTAAATTCATAATATTTTGTATTGTTTAAAACGTTCAAATATGTCAGGAAATTCTTAAAGAATAATAAACGATGATTTCAATAATAGCATTAGTGAGAAAATTTTTGAATTTGGTATTTCTATTGATGAAGATCAAAGTCACCATTGCGTATATGGTGATAGTAATATTACTATCGATAGTGATGAACTTCCTAGTATGAGTAGACGAATACCAAATATAAGTCACAGTGAGGATCGGGATGACGGTTAGGATTCTGCTGATTATAGTTATGTATTGAAAGATTAATCAGACAGATGATATGATTTCTACCACGAATATAATTTAATACATCTTCAAAGGTCATTGATATCCAAGTTCTAGCTCACATCAAAAAAACTATAGAGTTTTTCAAATTATTTTTTACTGGATATTTGGTTTAGTTTAATAATATACGACAAGCAAATATACTAACCAGAAAATAAAAAAGATGGGATTTTTTCAAATGAATAAATTTAGATAAAATGGAAGGATGTAGTACGTATATATTTTTTGGCATTCCTCAGAATAATTTTCAATATAGGCAGAATGCCTTTAGCCAACAATGAAAAATGGTATGATACCATTTAACAATATACATTTTCAAAAGTAATTGCTAGCAAGTATTAAAACTGCTCTACTTAATAAGAAAAACTTCCCCTTAATCTGAACAATAGGACTTGCATTTAAATAGTCAACAATTTTCTATAATATATTGAGTTAAACTTCATACATTATTTTCTACCCTATAAAATATTCTTTTGATAGGTTTGTTGTAAAATTTAAAGAGAAAGTAAGATTTATTAAATAGCATACTAAAAAACAAACAAATTGCGTTATAAGAATTTATATACTTGTTAACTTGAAACAAAATTACTATTATACAATTCTGTCATTTTATGGTATTATAACTACTGACAATATCCTTAAAGTAGATCTCTCTTTGACTACTCATATTTATTTGTATTTATAAAATTAATATGTTGATACCGTTGACTTCTAAAAGGATAACATATGTTTACAGACCGCTAATATACCAATATACCTTGGCAAATTGATAATGGAAAAAAGGAATTGTATTTAACTGCTTCATATAACATAATTAGAAAAGATGTATCTTTTATAATAAAGGAGCCTATATTTTCAAAAGATAACATATTAATTTTAAGGAAAAATTAAGCTTTTATTATTGTCATGGAAGGAAAAAGGGTTGTAACACTTCATAGAACTTTGGACATTAAAGAAATTAAGTATGTCCTTATAATATTACAAAATTAGGAATCTATTACATTCTTGAGACCCTAAATAGTTTTAAACTGTATCAAAAATATGTGTTGTATTAATCGAGAGATCACTCAATTTTATACTAATGTCTCTTAAGAAACTTCCTTAATAAGTAGCCGAAACTTTTCTTATTGTGCCTTAAAGTATATGCAACTTAATTGTACACTCTATTCAAACGCCTTCAAAAAGAAAATAACGAAAAAGCAATTTCTAATTAAGTATATATAAAAGAATTATTTGATTCGTTTATATATTAATTTTCATATTGGAAAATCTCGATTAAGCGCTAAAACTAAAAGGGTTTGTAGTGATTAGATGGGAAGTTCCTCATAATTCACAGTGGGACTAAAAATTACTGCACAATAATCTCAAATCGAAAGGTTTTAGGGAAATACGAGGAATTAGATTTTATTGGGATATTTCCAAACACAAAGCAGCGATTTATATTAAAGTACTTCAAAAAAATACCATACTCTGAAAGTATGAAAAATTTAAATTATAATTTTATTAAAAGCTATGTGTATATATACATACATATTAATATAGTTGCATTAAAATCTAAATATTTCTTTTCAGTTACTTATTTAAAAATTTTAAACAACCTCTCTTTTCATAAAAAAATAGCTGTTGCTTGTATGATGTGATCTTGAAATAATTGCGCACCAGTCAGGGTAAATAAATTTTATAAACAAATTTATAGAATTTTTATTTTTGGATAGTAATTTTGGAGGAGATTTGAAAATATTCTAAGATTAAAATTTATTAGCAGCAATTATCTAATACAAAATTAATGGTTAGATTATAATTTTTGTATTGTACATTAATTATATATTATTTCAAAAAAAAAAATTTATTTATTAATTTAAACCAGGAACAAAAATTAATTTTGTTTTTTACAATAACTACCTAAAATTGTAAAATAAAATTTAAATTTAATTCTATTACTAAAATTTTTTTTTTAAATAAATAATAAAAGATTTTCAATAGGTTAACGAACTAAAATTGTATAATATATTTTCTAACCTAACATGGAGAATTTGTTTTAATAAAATATATTAGTTTATAATGAATTTTATAAATTTCTATCATGTTAGATAGATTGTTATACATATATATATATATGCATATATTGAACATTTTTACACTTCTTTTGATTCAACAATTATTTCGATCATTTGTTTAATTAAAATTTGATATTAGAAAGTATAAATAATTATATTATTTGGTTTATTAATTTGATTATTTGATTAAAAATATATCATTTAAATCACAATACTTCTTCTTCTTCTTCTAATTTATTAAATTATTTACAAAGTTATTAACAATCTTTCAAATTTTTTTTCCTATTTTTACTTATAAATTTGCTTGCAAGTTGCTAATAATTTAAATAACAATATTTTAAACATTATAAATATCCACAAATTACAAAATTTATCTTAATTATTTTGGAAAACTAAGTTTTAAAAAACCTTGGCTTTCTTTATTAAATATTTTTTCTTATTTATCATTATTCATTAGAAATGGATAATTTATTCTGTTCTAACATTTTAAAAGTTATTTTCGAGCTACCCTATTGTTGATACAAACGTAGTACTTAATTTTATAAGTAGTCCTATTAAATACCAAAATTTTAATTTTGTTAGTATGTTTAATATTTTATTAAATTTATAATTTATCATATAAAAAATAACTCTAATGTAAAACTAGTTAAGGAATTATTTGCTAGAATTAGATACTAATTTTATTAAAAATGGTTTCTAAATAATCAATTTGATTTATTTAATTTAGTGTGAATTTTAAAATTAAACAATCAGTATATTATAAATTTATTTTATTATCTTAAAATTATAACAAAACTATTATAAAGTAATTAATTTAGTGACATATATTATTTTTTTAGTAATTAAATTATCATAAATACATCTGATTATGCTGTATATTTGTATATATATATTATACAAAAATTTATATTTAAGTTAAAATAGAAATTGAATTCAAATTCATCTAATTATTTCATTTTAAAGTTTTGCAAGGTTTTTTTTTTAAAATAATTTCAAAGATTTTTTTTATTTAATCGAAATAAAAGAAAACTTTATTCATTTATGTAGTATTATGAATAAATGAAACTTGATTTTAAAGACGCTTTACTATAAATAAAATTAATTTTATTTAAATTTAACTTTATTTTTAAAGATTAGTCCATATTTATTTTGTAAAATAGAAAATATATATTTTTTATTCAATATATAAATATCTATATTGAAACCATATGGTATATATCTTTATTAGCTTCCATATCAAGGAAATTAAGTTAAAATTTTTTTTAAGTTTTAAATTTTGAATATATTAATAATTTTAACTATACTCCTGAACTAATTTTAATAGACTAATTAAGAATATTTCGTTTTTTCTAAATTGATAAAATTATTTGTTCTTTTCAAGCTTATAGATTTAGTTTATTTTTATCACAAGCTCATAATTTTCAAATTTAGCATTAAATAAAATAAAATGTTGTAAATTTATATTATGATGAGTTTTATCGATATTCCATATAGTATTGAAAATAAAATCAGAAACGATTGTGGGTTTAAATTATTGGTAAATCCAGGTTTACTCGTGTTTTTAAGATTAACTCGCGTTTTTTAAAAGATATTTTTTAATCCCTTAAAAATGGTCAGAATTTCGAAGAAGTCTATAGTCAAATCAGAGTATTTATACAAGGATGAAGCAATAATAGATATGTGTATTACCAAGCAATTCAAAACAACATTATTTCTAGTCCGTTTGCTGCCAATATATTAATGGCAAGATATGGGCTGATATAAAATAATAAATATTGTGCTTCTAATTTCAATATTAATGACATTCAGTGCGTAAAAATTACTGAATCTAAAGATGGATAGAAATTGATATGTACAAGACTTTATACCTTTTCTACCAGCATTCATTCTAATTCCTTTTTTGATGACAGTAGGCTCACTTTTAAAGAAATATTTCTTGTTCTTCATAAATATATGAAGGGACACGAATGTGGAGATATAAAGTATGAATAAGACCGTGATTAAGAGACAGTTAGTTGTCTTACTTATCTTGCGAGAGAAACAATAAGAAATTATTTATATTTCAAAACTACTTAAATTGGCGGTTTTAATGAGTACGGCATAACAAACATAGTAAAATCAATGAAAACATGTTCTTCAAGCAAAAATACAACACTGGAAAAGGCTTGCCGGAAACTCGCAAACTTTATCAAATACGTAAACTTGCGACCTTTAAATAAACCCTAATTAAAATTTTTAGATTTCCATTAATGCAATAAATTTAATCCCAAAGAGGTTCGGATTTACTTATTTTTGAAAATAAAATCTACAATAAGGATAAGCAAAATTTACAATCTATTCGTTGGCGGTGTCGAAATTGAAAATGCAAGGGATTCTTGTTAATTTCAACAGATCTTAACATTTTAAACCGAGAGTTACATACATTTGATACTAATTAAGCTGAGTTCAGAAAAGTTCTTGAACTTAACAAAATAAAATCAAGAGTAACTATCACAAATGAAAATGTTATTGATATATACACTACAGTTACTCGAGATCATAATATGGATACCTTATCACTAATACCTTCTCTAAGAAATTTAAATGATTATAGCACAAAGTTGCGAAACAATCGTGAAAACTATAATTTCAAGCTAATTGATGACATTCCAGATGAGCTAATGCATACACTTAATACCCAGAGTTTTTTACAATACGATTGTGGTGTTTCATCTAATTCAAAAATAATTATTTTTTTTCATTACTGAATTTTTATCATATATTAAAAGAATTTTAATTTGGATGGTTGATGGCACTTTTCGATCAGCACCACATACTTTTTATCAATCGATTACTTTTTAAGGTAGAATGATAGGTAATAATATACCATTTATATTTATTTTAAGTTTAGATAAATCACAATCTTCATATAAAAAGCCTTTAATTATCTTGTAGAAAAATACAGTTTTAATCCTGAATATATTATATGTGATTATGAACAAGCATTCATAAATTATATTTCTACTTCGTTTCGCAACGTTACTTGGTTTGGTTGTGCATTCCATTTTGGTCAAAGCATGTGGCGCAAAATTTAAAATCTGGGTTTATCAGAACAGTATAATGCAGATAATAACCTTTAGTTTATTTTTAGGTTGTATTTAAATCTTTCTTCTAAAAATCTATCTAAAATAAAGGATGCTCATGCTTTCAATAAATCAAATACTTGAAGAAAAAGGTTTGATTGACACATAAGGTGATTTTGAAAAATATTTTATTTATACTTATTTAGGTTCGGATATTAAAACTTCACTATACTCCATAAACTTCTGGTCTGTTTATGAGAGTATCAAAAAATCTGTTCCTGCACTACTTGTTCTCTGGAAGGTTGCCATCGCAGTCATAATTATCTAATGTCTTAAAAACACCTAAACATTGGAAGATTTATTGTCGGTTTACCCAAAGATTCCGAAAAGGCAAGGACTCGAATAGCAAGATTGCTAGATGGAAATAAATACTTTACAACCAGTAATTATGAAAAATAATATAATTTATATGATGTTGCTACAGATGAAGATTTTTATAAAATAAAAGGAATTTTTAATATCCTGGAAAAGCTTAACAAATGGAAAGATTTTAATTAAACAAAGATTCTTATATTTATTTTCTTTTTTTAAATTAATTTCGCGAGTTTCTACAAACCGACCAGAAAAATAGGTAACGGACAGTGGTATGTTGGTGACATAGAGCAAGGGTCTATAAAACGCTCCATAGTTATCGTACTTAACAAAAATGTTAAAACAATGTCGAAAATTATAACAGAAAATGTATACGAAGGTACTATCATTGTTACTGATAAGTGGAGAATTTATACACGAGTTGTATTGTCTTTTCCTTTCTATGGTCATTTGAGCGTAAAATAAAGTGTAAGTTTCGTTGATCCAAACGAATCCTGCATTCACGCGCAAAATATTGAAGTATTATGGTATCATTCTTAGCATTTTATTATAAAAAGACGAGGTATTACACTTGAAAAAGCAGTCTGAATATTCAATTCAGTTTTTATGAGAATATGTCTTACCAAAAAGAAAAAGAATCAAAAATTTACTATTTTTTTTGCAAAATAGTGCCTTTCATTAATCCAAGCTATCATATTGTATTGTTACTGTTTTTTAACAATTATTTTTCCTTTTCAAAAACACGAGTAAACCGGGATTTAACAAATTAATTAATATTATATTTAAAATATTGACGTTTGAAGTTGACTCAATTACCTATTATCTATATTAAGTTTAGGGCATTTATCTTTATCTAATAATAGTAAAATTTTTTTTTTCATATAAATTTAATTTTCTGAGGTTATATAAATTCATAATTGAAACATGAAAATATAATTTAAATATTTTAAACATGAATACTTCAGTTATTTTTAAAGTTTGAAAACTAAAAATAAATTTGAAACTATCATATAGGAAGTATAATATAAATAAATAAAAATTATATTTTCTATAAAATTAAACTTTAATTATAAATTAAATTTTCGATTTTTAATACAAATGCTTAAATATACTTATCGAATTTTTAAAATTTTTTTTTTATTATCAAAAACATAAGAAAATTAAACAAATCATTTTACAAAAAATGGTATTTAATTAATTATTTAGAAATCTTTGCATTATTTGTAATTTTTAAAAGTTTAAAAAAGCATATGTTGTTAATAGTTGTTTAAACCTAAAGTAATATAACAGAATTGATAATTGAGGTAAATGTTTTTTGAATCCCTATTAAGATTAAACTAATAAGAAAATATAGTTTTATATTATTAAAAATTTTTATTTAAAAAATTAAATAAATTACAATTTTAGTATTTAAAATATTAAATTAATCGTATTATATATTACTTATGATTTGATCAATTTTATTATATAAATTTATTTTTTACAATAAATAAATAAATAAAAGGTTTTCATATTTTTTATTATTTATTTTAAAAACGTTATTAATAAGTTGTTTTTAATTAAATAAAATAAAAAAATTTGATTCCTATATAAAACTTGTTATAAAAAACAATATTTGTATTTTTATATTTGTTTTTTGATATAATTTTAATAAAATTCAAAATTATTTTTGCAACTTAATTAGTTTGAATCAATATTTTCAATTTCACAGTTCAAAAATTGAATAGGAAAATTAATTTAATTTAATAAAATATCTTCTAGAATCTAAAGTTATAATTGGAATATATATAACATTTATTATCTTTAATTTTATTCAAAATTTATTATTTAACATATTAAAACTTATAGATTACTTCTTAATAATTCCAATCATTAATATTATAAAAAAAATATAAAAGAAATTTGATTTTTTTTTAATTTAAAGATTTGTCAAATTTATAAAAATATCTACCAAATATTCAAAAATTTAATTTAATCAGTAATATCGAAATATTTTTAATATAATTTCAGAAAATAAATTAATAAAATCATAAATCCTAAAAAAAATAAAATTATATTTAACTTTATTTTAGCTATTTATTTTGCTGTTATGCCATATTTATCCAATTTGTCAAAATTATAAACATATTAACTCTAGCAAATTTATTAAAATAAATCTCTGCATTATTTTAATAATATTTTTAAATTTGATATTGATGGCTAAAAAATTAAATTTGAATTAATTCCTTACTTATAACTTGTTATATGATTTAAAATTTATAAGCATTTGCATTAATTAATTTTAAAACAAACTTTTTTTTACCCTAAGATGATATAATTTCTGATCATATTTTATTGATAAAAACAAATCCTCAAACAAAAGAAATAGACTATTAACTACCAAATAATGTATAATTTTAGTATTAGGTTGTACATCCCTTATAAATTAAATATTTATATAATATGAAAAAGAAGATTACGCAGATTTTTATTCACCTTTTGCTAGTATGAAAATGTATACTTCAATTTCTTTTTTAATTTTAATAATCAAGATACTAAAACAAAAATTAGAGTTTATTATTTATTTATTATTATGCTTATTTACAAAAACTATAAAAATTTATAATTATAAATTATTTCATAAAATTAACTATATAGTAGTTGTTAAAAATATATATCTGTGATGCCCTAACCTTATGATTATAAAAATTATATATGATTATCTTTTGACTTTAATAAAAATAATTTCTTATTTACTTATTTAAAAAAATACCTGTGTATAATATGTATGAATGACGTCAAAAGAAAATTTTAAGCTTCTTATATCGACAAATATCATAAAAATCTTGTATTTTTATTTTAATCTGTTAATCTTCTAACATCAATAAATAAAGTTATTATTTATTAAAATAAAGTAACATTAGATTCTTTTATCACTACTTCTATAACTACAAAATTTTACTCTTGTATTGTAATGTTTTAAGTTTAATACTATTAAGTTGCTTTTTTTAACAACATAATACTTACTGATCCTTATTTTAACATTAATATTCGAATACCTCTAAATAAATTCAAAATTTAATTTTCTCATAAAATATTCACTATTTTAAGGTGAAAAATGTAAAATAGTCTTTAAGATTATATATTCAAATGTAAAATTGTATATTAGATTTAAATAAAACAATTATTGATATTTTCGGATCAATTCCAATTAAAAAAATATTTTTTTAATTAAAAATTAAACAAAATAAATAATTTAGATCCTTATTTGATAATTTAATTAAAAATTTGCATAAAAGTTTTCTACTATAAGTCATAAATATTTAATATTTTATGCATTATTCTAGTTAATAATAATCTAGCTAATATAATAATAAATGATAGATAAATTATCACAAAGAAAACAAAAATTTTAAATCTTTAGTAAAAAATTATCAAAAATATTTTTTTTTTATTTTTATTAATCTATTTTTTAATTAAACTGTTATGAATATAAAAAATACTTATGCGAATTCATAACAAAATTATTATTAATGATTAGATTCAATACTAAAATTTTTTTTAAAAATTTTATAACCTACATGCTCCAATTCTTTTTTTTTTCCGACTTTTAATGTTAGAATATGAGGTTTGAATCTCGTTTTATTAGCTTTCAATCATTTAAATTTTCTAAAAAATTATAACAAAGAACGTTTAAGTTTACTATGATCTGTTCACAATTCATATGAAAATATAAGAATTAATATTACAATAAAATTAATTATAATTATTTATTTCATTTTTAATTATAAAATATTTAAAAAAAATTTTAGATTGATGCAAAAGATTATTTATTTCATTTTCTAATAAAAATTTACTATTCATTGTTAAAATCAATTAGAAATTTTTGTTATAAGTAATTTCTTATATAAATATCCATAATTTATGTATAGTTTTATTTGTATATTATTTTTACAGTTTAATACATATTTAATAAGATTGTAAGAAATTACATCTTGATTCTTACAGTGTTTTCACTTCAATTTCGTTTTTCCACACCCCAATTTTGTTTTTTCACACCCCAATTTCGTTTTTTCACAGTTCAATTTCGTTTTTTTTTACTTTTTTCAGTTCAATTTCTTTTTTTTTATTTTTATATTTATTAACTATTTGAAGTAATAAAACCTAAATAAAAATTATTCAAAATAATATGGAAAAGAATAATATTGTCTCAAATAAAAAAATATCTAAAGAAAACGCAATACCCGTAGATGAAAATACAAATCCAATTATTGAATCTACCAATACCACCAACCTTGATGACATTATTCAAGAGTCAAATATTATAATGAAGCAGAACTTAAAAAGTCGGTATGAACAGATAAACAATAGTAGAAGATCACGCATCATAGCCGCTCACCAATCAAGTACATCTCAAGTTAGAATAGCACAGTATGAGAATCTACCAAAATCTACTGTTGGATCAATTATAAGATTATATAAAAAAAAATGGTGTATATGAAAAGAAAGTTAGAGGTGGCGAAAATCTTTGCAAGATGACTGAGGAAATGATTGAAAATGTACGAGCTATGATAGATGAGAATTGTACGATTTCGTTAAAAAAATCGTAATAAAAATAAAAGAAGTTTATCAGATAACCGTATGCAGAATTACAATTTTTAATTATTTAAAAAAATTATATTATTTATAAAATTTACGCATACGATTCCTGAGAGAAGGAATGATCCAGCAACAGTAAATGTCTGTAAAATATATGCTGAGTCTTATTTGCGATTAGAAGAAGACTGTCCTCAGTCAAATATAATATTCTTAGACGAAGTTTGATTAAATAAAAGCATGAGGGTAAAAAAAAAGATCACATGTTGACACAACTCCTATCTCAATTGTTTAAAATATACGGTCAAAAAACATTAGTGTATGCTGCAGTATGACTAGAAATAAGGTATTGTTTTACGATGTAAATTTCAAAGATTATAATTCAACAACTTTTTATACTTTTCTATCATCTTTATTTGATAAAACTGATTCACTTGGTTTACGAAGATGTGTTTTAATATTGGATGATGTTAGATTTCATAAGTGTGGTTATATAATTGAAGAAGCTGAAAACGGAGGTCATATTTTACAATTTTACCACACTATTCGCCTTTTTCAAATCCGATCGAAAACATGGTTAGTAAATGGAAAAATATAGTGAAAAGATCTAATTCTAATTCTGTAGATGAATTGCCTTACAGTATGATAAGTGGTATTAACGAAATATCCCTTCAAGACTATGATGGATGGTACAGAAACATGAAAACATATGTTAGAAAATCACCTGAGAGTACGATAATAAATCATTAATTTAAATATTTTTTTATTTTTAAAATTTTACTTTAAAATAATTAATATAAATGAAAAAATTAAAAAAAACGAAACTAAAGTGTGAATAAACGAAATTTAAGTAAAAACCCTGTATTATGATTTTTTTTTCAAAAGATATATATATATATATATATGATATTCTTTTAACAAAATAATATAGTAATACTGCTTTTTAGATAGAACTTCAAAATTTATTCACTAAAACAATAGTTAAATTAATCATAAACTTTAATCATAAATAAAAATTGCAATCTTTTATTATAATTTATTACCCTATGTGTTTTGAATTTATTAAAAAGCCATTATTTTTCTTTAAAATTTAATCATTAATTAATCTGAGAAAATATTTCTTTCCAGAGATAAAAAATATAAAAAGTAATTTCTTTATTGTATACAGATTATTAGAATATTTTCATGAAATCAAAAATAAATTAAATAAGTAGTTAGAATTTTAATTTAATTTAATTTAACGATTTAAAAATTAATTATTCGTATACCTCTATATAAAAATTTTATTGTATTTTTTTTATAATAAAAAAATGAGTGAAAATCATATTTATTTTATGTTTAATAATATAAAATTATTATAAATTATTTATCACTTGAAGTATTTAATTTATTTATTAAATTTATTAAAATCTTTATATTTATTACTTAATTTAAATCAATGTATCCATAAAAATGTTTTTCTTACTCTCAAACAGTTTTAAAGAAAATTTGTAAACATATATTTCTATATTCTTCAGTTTTCTCCTAATTAGTATTACTAAAAAATTAAAAATTTTATTTATCATTTGAAAGTTAATATTATTAATAACATTAAAAATTTAAATTTGTTCATCAATTTTTATAATATAATATTAGTTCTTTTAATCAATCATGATTTCAAACTTAAATTTATATAATAATACATTATAGATAAAAACAGGAACTCAAATAAATCATGCTAGAGTTATTTGAACGGTCTGGCTTATAACTTAACCTTTTTATAATTTCTTTAATTTATAACTTTATAAATATTCAAAAATATATTTATTGGGTTAATATTTACACCCATATATTTAAATAGATTAATATTATAATTTATCTTGTGACTGATTTTTTATTAATTTAAAAAACTTTATTCTTAATTTGAATAATAATTATTTTAATTATTTAAACTAAAAATATAAGAGTAATGAAATATAAAAATATTCTTTTTAACAACTAAAAAATATTGATTTATAGGTAGTTTTACTTTAAGATTTTAAAATAAATACATTTACTATTATTTTTTATTTAAATACAAATTGTGGTTAAGCTAAAAGAAAAAGAAAGTTAAGTTATTTTTAGACTGACTATGTAATTTTTTGATTTAATTTAAAATAATGAAAATTTTTTTTTGAATATTTTAATTATACTTTCTAGCTTAAATCAAGTTTCGTTACATTTTAAAAATTAATATCTTTTTTTTTATGAAAAACATAGAATTCTAAATTAAGATTTTTATGATAACTAAGAAAGAAAAAGTATAATTTATTTATAACTAAGAAAAAGAAATTTAATAGGAATGCCGGAATTTATTAACTAACAAAAGAATTTTTTTTAAATTGCACTTTATTGTTTACCATTACTAAGGAATTATTATTGTATTCATATTATTTAAACCTGTACAAATAATATAACTAAAACAGTAATCTTCAAAAAATAAGAAATAGTTTGGAAACAAAAAATTATTGAGAATCAAACTGCCATATGTAGAAAATGAAGAGATAATTATATTTATTACAAAATTTATCAAATAAAAATTTTATTTAACTATCAAAGTAGACTATTTAAAAGATAATTTTGAAGTTTTTTATTAATTAAATAAAATTAAATATATTAAAAATAGTATGATTGTTGTTCTTGGTTAAGAAATATAATTTCATATATTTATTACGATTATAAATGATTTCTTAATCAGCAAAAAAACTTATGTTAATACTGTTATTAAAAAAATGGTAGATTATTTTTTAAATATGAAAAATTATCATCAATTATCCATTCTATTTCTTATTGAGTGGTTATGTAAATAATGTATATTTTTTTAAATTATTCAAAAAAAAATAAATACGTTCTATTTGGTTTTTAAATTTGAAATTTTTTACAACGAGGATATGATTAATTATTGTAATGAATTTTTAAATTAATCTAGCAGTCGCACATTTTTTATTGATTTCAAATGTAGATTAGTTTTCAGTAATTAAAATACAAAAATAAATTTTAAATTATTTCAAAATATAAATAAATTTTATTATATTAATAACATAAATATATTTTACAGGACTGTGGAGTCGGATACGGAGTCGTTGTGTTTATCCTGGTGTAAGAGTCGTAAAAAAACGAGTAACACTGACTCCCTTTTTTGTTAAAATCTAAAATACATTTTATTTCAATTTTTATAATGAATGTGTATTTTATACGAATTTCAAACTTGCAGGCGCAAGTCGTGCCGATATGATGAATGACTGAGATCTATTTAATACATAAAGTCTACAAAAATGTGTTTGTCTTCTTCTTTCTGACGTTGAAAGAAAAGGAACATCTGTGTCTGCTTTTATTTGACGCATTTTTTGCCAGTCGTCTTTCAGCGTTGGTTATATCCACATGGTGATATGATTGCGTTACATAAAAAAAATTATCTCCATTTGTGTATTAATTTTTTTAAAACCCGGGGTCAAGAGGTACGGTTTCTTTGTAATAATATTTAAATTATCATTTATAATAAGCTATATTTTTTTTGGTGTAAATAAAAATTGAGCAATTAACCTTATTCAAAATGTATCAGGGATCTAAGAAAAAATCTACGGTTTATGAATAATTTAAGATGACTGAGAATGATCATTTTTTTGTAGACAAAGTTGAGGATGACCTTGGAAAACATATCTGTGGCGTAAAAATCAGTGTATTCAGTGGGAAAGAATATAGTGCACGTAGTAAGGTATTAAATATGAAGAGTCACATTCAACGCCATCATCCAAACTTATATAAGATCCTTTGTGAATAGGAAAGAAGTAGTTTAAATCTAAGTAATAATCGTAATCATCAAGTGCCAGTAACTAAGTATTTTACAAGTGAAAATGTTACCATGAATATTACGGCTGACAATTAAGGGACTGCATCAGTGAAATGGTATATATAAATTCTTTGTCTATTACTTTTTTCTCCATTCCAGCATTTATCAAATTGAACAAGGAAACGGCCTGTAATGTCGGAGTATCTTTAGAAAGAAGGAGTGTACAAAATTTAGTAATTGAGGACGCTAAAAATAGAAAAGAATTAACTTAAAAATCTCTTACACAGAAAGTTTGTTTATTTTAAAATAGACACGTGTGCACGTCATCAGGTAAATTACTTAGGAATTAATGTTATATTCGTTATTAATAATAAAAAAAATAACACGTTCACTGGCAACCAAAGACATTATATATGACCACTCAATAGATTATTTCAAAATTCTTTTGATGGACGTTCTTGAAAAGTTTGATATTTAATTAAAACAAATTATTTCAATTGTGTCAGAGAACGCTCGTAATATGCTGAGTACTGTCGAAAAATAAAGTATGATTGATGCGGAAGACGATATTGGTGATCATTCTAGTATTTTAGATTATATATTTTTTGTTAGCACTTTTGATTTTTTTTAAAATCCATCATATGCGATATGCAGTACATACGTTGAAATTAGAAATTCGTGATGGATTGACAGAAGTGAACGCAACAAGAATTTGTTAAAATGTACGAAACGTCGCAATAGTTGCTAGAACAGCAGAAATACATGTCATAATCAAACGATGAGCTGGATAGGGAGCGATTTTAAATCAAGCTACAAGATGAGGTAGTACATACTAAATTTTACAGCGACTTCTTGAGCTTATATCTTATATTGAGAATATGGTCAACCCAAACATGAATATGACAAAAATGCAATGAAAGAAAGTAGAGGATCTTAAGTTCATGCTTCGACAACCCTTTTTCGCTACAAAAGTAATGCAAAGACGATTATTTGACTCCTGTTTTATTTTTCAATCAGTGGCAAAACATCATTTTTTATTTGTCGAAGATTATAAATAATACTCTTGCTGGTGTAATTAGAAACTTCATGCTATGTAGAGAAAAATATTTACTGGACAACAATATTCAGTTGGCTGTATATAATTTAAATCAATGGTTCGATCCATATTGACGGAAGAACAAATAACTAGAGCTAAAAACGCTTTTTTTGATTAACCCCTTCCTGTACAAGACCTTCGTCTAGAAAATAAGACAGCATCAGGTAATGTACTCTAAGTACCATCATCTTTATCCGATATCGCTGAATCTGAAGACAATTTTGAGAAATATCTCAAAAAACAATATAAATTAAAACGTGCCAATTTGAATCACAATGCCAATTTAGATGAAGGAGACTACATTTCAAATTTCAAAATTGAATTTTATGATGCTTTAAAAATCATGGAAAAAATTGACCAAATGTATAAGTTTTATGTTGAAATGGCTATTCAGCAGTATCTATAATCATAAAAGATTCAGCATTGATCGTTACAGCGTTACCGCCAATATAAATATTAGTATAGCGGTTATTTTCTGCTCTTTAATATCTGATTTAAGAACCTCTACGAATACAGATTTAATAAAAGCAATGTTTTATAATAGAATAAACTCTAATAAATAATTATAAAAGTTTGATCTTGTTTTATTTTTCTCCATAAAACAATAAATAATGGCTCTATGCAAAGGTAAGAAAAATCTAATAAAATTAAGTTGTTTTATTCGTAGTTGTGTGGTTTTCTTTCGTCTCCACAGCCCTGATATTTTATTTACAAAAAATTAAAGTGACTATCTAAATGTAGAACTTTGTTTTTAATCAATATTTTTATAATTATAATGGAGAAAAACATGAAAATATTTATTTTGGTTTTAAGAAAAATGCTTATCTTTCAAATAAAAAATATTTTTACTACATTTAGTTTATCGAAATAAGACCAAAGAAGAGTGAATTTTAAAGTTAGATATGGGTTTATACTAAAACATTATTTGTCATCCAATATTTTTTTTTGAGAATTAATAATTAATTTCATTTACAAAAACGGATAAGTTTAACAATCTAAAGCTATGTTTTTAAGTGTTTTATATAACATATTTAAATTTGTAATATGAAAAATAAAGAAATATACTACAAGTTTTGTGCATAATGAAATTGATGATTTATATATTCAAATTAAAAATGTATAGTGGATTAATTTTAAAATAATATGAGAATATTTATTTTAATATATTTATTATTTCATGAAGCTCATTTATAATTTAAAATATGTTTTTCTTAATGAATACGATTTTGAATAAATATTTAAACTTTATAATAAATTAATCTATCCTACGATAAATTTTAAGTAAAATTTTCCATTATTCTCAATTCTATGTATTTCATAAATTTAAATGAATAAAAAACCTCATTATTTGCTTACTTATATTGATATATTCTATATAAAATATTATAAATGGAAATTTACACATTCTTTTCATATTCTTAAGAACTAAATGATTTAATTTTCAACCTATTATTGGTAGATATTTTTATTAGGAGAATAGGTTAGAAAAAATTTATATAATTCTATTAGTGACATCCAAAAGGTATTTTTGACTATTATAATAAAGTAAATTTCTAAATTAATTTTAGGTTAATTTTCAATAGCTTTTAAAGTCAAAAAGGTTATTTGTAGGAAATCTTTAATAATTTTTGAATTATCAAAAATAAAATCCTACTCTTTTATTCCCTACCAACAGACCAAGTACATAAATTTGCAAATTTAATGGGTTTCCAAACTTTTTTTATTTAATAAGATTTTTCTATACATTTATAAAAAAAATTCCTTTATCTTTTTAACAAACTTTACAAACTTAAAATTTAATATTATTAATATTGAAGAAAAGAAAAGAATTACTATATAAAAAACACATTAGAATTTTTTAGGTATAAAAGTTAATCATAGTCAAAGATAATAAAAAAACTGATGTATGTTAAAATTTTGTAACAAAAATTGCAGATAAAAATATTGCTATAAAAAATTAAAATTAAATTTATAAAGCTTTTAGAAGAAATAATTTTTAAATTTATTCCATATACTATTAAAATTGTTATGTCATAAAAATAAATATTATTTATGTTGTTATTTAAAAGTATACAAATTTAATTCAATGTGATATAGATATGTTCTATTCTAATATAAATAGTTGCTATTGATTATGATGATAAATTTTCTTTTAATATATTTTGTTTAGTATTGTAAGTTTTTTGGAAGTAAGGAACAAAAAATTATTGTTTCTTGAATAATAAATTTAGATTGATGATACGAACACATAAGATTTCAATTAGTAAGTGAATATCAAAGATTACAAGATTTATTTAAGTGAGAAAATTAATCAATATATAATAAAAAAATGCTTTATTTCTTTTCCCCTATAATATAGTTACAAGAATTTTATCAATAAATGTACATTAAAAATTTAATAATAAATTCATAATTCATGAACTTTTGTAAACTCACCTATGTAAATGTTGTATTCACATGTCCAATCTTTAGAATTTAATTTAAGAAAATTCAAACCATTTTCATGTTAAGATTTTAATTTATTCAATAAAAACTGAATATATATATATATATACTGAGTTTACAGTATCTTGCTGTAATTAGCAATTAGAAATGGTGGAGTAGGCCTTCCATTTATCAGACCATACAATAAACCCTGATCTGATTATGGTAAATATTATTGACAATAATACATCTCTTGATCTGTTTTCAACAAGCTTAGTGTTAAATTTTGCAGCTGTGAAAGATGATCTGATATTCCAAATATCCATCGGTATTCACTTCACAATTTTCCAACATGATACTTTTGTTTGTATCTGAATATGGGATTCATTAATTTGGCATATAATACCATTTTTCGAGCCAGTTGATAAATATTTGTTTCAAAATATTTATTACTTACAAGTCTTAATTTATTGTAGAGGTTGTCCAACAATTTTTTCATTGACTCCATAATCTAAAGAAACTTTTTTTTTGATTCGTTTAAAAACAACTAATAAGTTATTTTTAGTAATAATTTAAGACTGATTTTGAAGTCAATAAAAACGCTTAACTTTGTTAATAAAACAAAAATTTTTAAAAAAATTAACTTAAGAATTTAAATACAAAATCATCTACATTTCTTTTATATTTTACTTGGTTGGTTCCACGATTGTAACTTTCCAAATACAAAACATTAGGCAGAAAGCCATTTTTTTTAACAAATTAATTATTTCCAAGCTTTCATTTCAATTTTTAATTGATTCTAAATAAAAATTACAGTAAAATCTCTACATTCTGAACATGACGGGACTAAATATTTTATGTTCAAAAATATTATTTATTGTTTTTACATAAATCAATAATTTTTGGGTTTCTTTTTAATCTTTTCTCTATTATTGCTGTTTTAATTTCTAATAAAAATGCTAATTTTTTGGGCACATTATTAATTATCCAC
This sequence comes from Ceratonova shasta, assembly GCA_918559645.1. Lineage (NCBI taxonomy): Eukaryota > Metazoa > Cnidaria > Myxozoa > Bivalvulida > Ceratomyxidae > Ceratonova > Ceratonova shasta. The sequence continues at coordinate 12,564 of CAKKLC010011299.1, read as the reverse complement.
TTCTCAATCAATTCTACATAATTCATGGCATCCAAATTTTTAATATCTACAATAGAGCTTGATAAGTCTTTATATAACGTATCTTCATATACATTAGAATTTTCGTGCTTTTCGTTAGATATAATCTCTTTATATATTTCTATAGTCTTTTTAAACATAATCTTATTATCGTTAGGTGAAACAAAATTTTCATACGCATGTAATTTTGCACTATCTTCTTCAAAAACTATATTTAGATTGAAATTTTCGTTTTTATCTTCCGAATCATCATTTTTTTCTTCAATTACTCATGATTTTTAAAAACAATTAATAATACATGCTTTATGTAATTTTCAATTGCTTGAATGCAAACTAAATTACAGTCTAATAGATTGATTTATTTTTAAGTATTAAGAAAAATTTCATCTACATATCTTGCCAAAACCAAAGCTTTTTAGAAATAAAATGTTTATAGTAATCTTTAGATACTTTAAAAACACCCATATCTAATTTTTGAGTATGGCTTGTGGTATTTTTGGATAAAAATAATAATTTTGTTTTCGAAAATGATTTTAAAGTAAAATTTACAGGTGAATTATCCAATATTAATAATGTTTTTTTAGATTTTATTTCCATTTATTCATTTACTTTATAGAGTCAATTTTCAAATATTTAACTTGTCATCCAAGCTTTGTTCTAGTATCTATAAGTAATATAAGGATATTTTATTTTTTTATTTACAAAGCATCTTAAGTTTTTAGATTTACCAATTAGTAGTAAGTTCATCCTTTCCCCTGCAGCATTGCAACGCATCTATAAAGTAACTATTTTTTTAAAAATTTTCAGTTTTTTTTATCATCTTTTGTATAAACGAATGATTTTTTGTATGAATTCTTAAAGAAGATATTTGTTTAATCACAGTTATATATTTCATTTGTATTTTACAACTTTATTAGATTTGTATTTTCAATATAAAAATACTTCAATCAAATTTAAATCTACGAATACAGCTTCACCAATCAAAGTTAAGTTTGATATTTCATGTCTTCTTTGAAAACAAAAAAGGCAACCATCAGAAGCTTTAAACCAAAAACATTTAAATCTTCAGCAATTTTGAGTGCCGCATTCATCTAGTTCTGTTCCAGAAATCAGATATTGCAAACTCTTTATAATAAAACCATTCATGTAACATAGGATCGATTTCTTTCGTTATTCTTAAACTAGTTGTTCTTCCTTGGGAATCTGTCAAATAAATTTCGGATTCGGAGATTATTTTGTTAACAGTTTCGAGGAATACATTGTAAATTTCATCAAGCTTTTTTTTTGTAATACTACTGTCACTATTTTTCATTATTATAATTTCCTTTTTATCATTATTTGTTAGTTTCCTATATTTCTTTTTATTTGTTTTGTTCATTTTAAAAGGAGTGACATTTTTTAATTATTTAAATATTATCTTATAATAATGATAATATAATAGATTATAAATCGTCTTGTTCAAAATTACGATGTTCAGAAATAAAAGCAAAAAGAAACCAGCAAAAACTTATTTTTGTATCAGTATTCTAATATTTTTGTTCACTTGCTATTGTGTTCAGATATTAATGTGTTCAAAAATTAGAGATTTTACTTAATTCATAAGAATTAAAATTTTATAAAAAAAATATTTTAAATTCTTATTTTTCCCCTAGAGCAAAAAAAGAACAGAGTTACAAATAAATATTATTTAATTGTGAATTAATATCTAGGATTGATAGAATTAATTTATAAAATAATTTTTTGTAATGGATAATAATAATAATTTCTAATTAAAATGGGATTTCGCCAAATTTATTTTTTACGTAAAAACCGTTTTTTTGCCGAAAATAATTATTAAATTTAAAAATATTAATTTAAAAATAAAGTAAATTTTAGCTTTTAATCATTATTAAAATCTTTCCACTTTACTAACTCATTCAATATTCTTCTACTTCATGTCTTGATCTAAAACATATACAAGCAATAGCTTTTCAAATTCAAGTTTATTTTTCTTTAAAGCTATTCTTCCACCTCGACTTTTAATAATTTTGAAGCGCGATAGTTCTTCTTCTTGTTGCAATATACGAATGAAACGTGCAATATTTGAGTGAGCAATATAACCCCTGTTGTTTTAACTTTTATGAAAAGCTTCAACTCCATTATTAGTTCTGGGTAATCCTTTTAATAAACTATCATAACAATTCCATAGATTTAAATTGAATATAGAAGGATTATCAATTTTGCCTAATTATGTTTTTTAATAATAACATTTAAAACTATGTAATTTTTGATAAGTTTTGTTCTCTCATCATGTTGATTATATTCTCGTAATATTTTAATATTTGTTTATGATTAATATATATATATTAGATTCAAAAACATTCTTAAAAGACTTTTAATATTTTTATCATTTAGAAAATTACTTTGTAAATTATATTTCTGTATGTTTCTCTATAATGATTGATTAAATCGAAAAATACAGCCGTTTACAACAGACACTTCAAATATTAATGTTGCCGCATTGATAGCGGCCATTATGAAATCTGTTATAATTATTAGAGGTTTTAAATTCGTCATTTCTTTTATCTTAGTAAACACTTTTTCGTATATTCTTTGAGTTTTATTATTTGATAAAACATATATTAAAGGTATTGTTGTATCAAAGCAAAAGGAACAAAATGAGTAAATTTGATAATATTAATTAGAACAAGTCTTAAATGTACCATCTAACAATATAGTATGAGCCCTTTTTATCAATTCTAAATTTATTTCAAAAAATATAATTAAACAATCATTATCATTTATACCATTGTCGTATTGTAAAAATCTTGTTCCTGATAATGTAAATTGCAATATTTTGGGAATATCATGATCATCATTTTGAAGTGGATTAAGAAGGTTATTACGAGTACGCGTTATTTTATCCCTAAGTGTACTATAAAGAAGCATGAATTTTATTTCATTTTCATTAAAATTGACTGTAGATCTTGTAAAAATATCAATTTTATTTTAATTTGAACTCATTCCTTTTGATATCATATCATTTTTGGTTTTTAGCATATAAATAATAGCAATATCGTCTTCGTGACTATCTTGAGAGTATTTTACGATAGCATTATGACTGTTGTACCAGATTCGTCAATTACAGGTTCTTATTCTGCACCTGTATCTAGTTACATTGTTCATAATAGTTTCGAAATTATAAATAAAGTTCTCATATATAAGAAAAGGATTGTCTCTTTTACTTTTAATAAATTCCATTTGGGATTTTAATTTTTTAATGATAAATATTTTAGGCGAAAAGATGATATACGAATTATTATCTAGGATTGATAGAATTAATTTATAAAAATAATTTTTTGTAATGGATAATAATAATAATTTCTAATTAAAACAAATAATAATAATTTTTTAACAATATTATCATTAACATATTTTTTTAAATTAAAAAAAATGTTTCTGAGAAGTTAATAAAAAAATATTTTTTAGTTAAAGACAAAAGAATAACTTCTTTATACAATATGTCCTTATTTTAATAAATTAATAAATGTCTTTGTATAAACTATATAACTTGAGAAATTTAGAGATTATTATATAAATGATTAAAATATACATATTAAATGATGAATAAGATTTTTAGTATAATAATTTGTTTTTTTTTGTATTTATTAATTTTATTATTTATAAGTTAATAGAGCTTTAAAAGAAATAAGAAATATTTATATTTTAATTTAAGAAAATACTCAAATCATTTTTACTAATATAAATAATTATTATTAAGTAGCAAAAATTATTTCTTTTAAATTAAATAATCAATTAATATATATATATATATATAAATTTTTAATTTATGGTTAATATCAATATTTCTATATTAAAGGAAAAAGAATTAAAATAAATTTTATAAAGAACCAAAAATAAAGGAAGACAGCAATAAATTTGGATAAGTATTGAAAAAGACGAAAAAATTTCAATTTAATTTCAATGGAATAAGATCTCAATAAGTATCCATCATATCTAGGTAATTTTTGTTTAATCATTTGTATTATAGCCATAAAATTAATTAAAAAACTACAATAATTTATATGAATCTAAAATTATATCAAAATAAAACTTATAATTCAATACAATTAATTAGTTTTTGAATATATGTTGTATTAATTTGGAGATTATAACTAATTTATGATATAAGGAACTTTCTTTTAAACATTAACATTTATTATTCTATATATTAAGAATATTAAGTAATAATTATAATAATTTATAAACAAAATTCTATACAGAATTATTAGATAATAACTTATTATTATTAGTATTTTAATCAAACTGTAAATTCAAAATATTTTTACAAAAATATAAAACCTTTCTAAAATTTTAAAGCAAATGAATAAAAAATTGGGTAGTGTATGAAAATTATTAGAAAGGATAATTGTTTATTGAGTTTAATTTAAATAAGAAAAGAAGCATCTTAAGAAAATATTTATTTATTACAAAATATAGTATCATTTTTAAATTAAAGATTTTATTAAATGAAATGAATTTAAATGATATAATCATTAAAAATTACAAATATTTAACAATATTATATATTATAATAGACATTGATAATTTTTTTTAAATTATAAATATCACAAGGTTAGAAATAAAATTAGAAGTATATTTTGATATGAAAAAATAATTATTTTGAACATAAACCAAATATAAAACAATAAAATTTACAGAAAGTTTATATGTATAAGACTTGTGATCAAGTTAATAAGATTTAAAAACTTATCATAGGTCAAAATAATAAAATAATTTTGTTTAAATTACTATATCGAACTAATATTGCCAAATTCATTCAAAAATTAATCATTTTCATTATAACTAAGTTTAAATATGTAGGTAATTATAATTTCTAAATGAAATCTTTCATATTAGAAGCTAATAATTGGTAATCAACAAGGTTTTTTTGTCTTAAACTTTTATCCTAATTTAATTTTTGATAACTTAAACTTTTTATTTTAGGACTTTGTATCTAACTAAAAAAATAGTGATTATTGAACTTTTATTATATTTCAGGTATAAAAATTGCAACTATGTTTCATAAAATTTAAATATTACAATAAAACAAATCTAGTCTTAAATTTGATATTTTAATATTTAAATATAGACTTATAAAAAAGTTATATTATAATACACTTTTCATGAATTATTAGTCATGTTTTTAATAAAATTTCCATGTTTCTTAGTAATATTAGAATGGTAATATGGTAAAAAGCTAATACTACTAGAGATTGATCAAAATGACATGTGGAGTTGTTATTTAAATTAATTTTTTAAGATATTTAACAATTTTTAATTAAAAATATATATGAAATATTGTAAACCTTTTATATAATTTTTTTTATCAATATTTTTTAATTATATACTTTTTATTATCAAAAGATTACGTTTCCTTATTCTTATCATAATTTTGAACTAGTAAAAAATTATTTATACAATAATAACATGTTTAATTTTACTTAACCTAATTTATTTGTGTAGAAAAAATATTTTTACTTTTTATAAGAGAAATATTCGTACTAGCAACTAGAAAAATAAATGTTATAAATCAATTAATTTTAAGAAAATTAGATAAACGAAGATTCAAGATAAAAAACTATTTTCTTTGTAATATCCTTGAATAATTTTATTAAGGAAAATTCAACATTTAGTTTTGTTTTGTTTTGTCAAATTAAATATATTCATTTTAAATTAGTCTTAAATACATATATTAATTTTTCAATGTGTATTTATAATTAGAATAATAATAGTTTTTCTTAAATAGGTAATAAATAAAGGTTTTCCTAGGGATAACTGTTTTTAAAAAAAATTAAATAATTATTCTTTGATAAATTAAAATTTTGCATTTATAAGATTAATCATTACCAAAATCATATTATTAAAATTTTATAGGATTATTTTATTAGATAAAAAATAAATGCCTATAATTTAATAATAATAGATTTTTGAATCTCTACATTTAATTAAATGGTATGATTGGGGAATCATTTTAAAAATTATATAGCATGAAAAAAAGTTACAAAAAAATAAATTATTTGCAATTTTTTTATTTATTGAAGCAGAAGAATTATATAATGTAAGATTTGATTTCCATCTTCTAAAATCCTTATTTTAATTTAAATATATCATTAAAAATTCTCCTAATTTATATTTATCTACAAAATTGTACAAAAATAATATCCCAACATTTAAAAAAATTATTTATGGTTCTACGTTTTAAGATTTAAGATAACTACAATGGACTTTGTAGTTTGAAAAAAATAAGTAATTTTTAGATGAAATATTAAACATAATTAATGAAAAAATCAAGAATTAGGAAGTTTAAATACTTAATAAGGCAAAAAAGTTATTCTATATTCTATAATATCTTGAAATTTTTGTACAATTTAAATGTAAATTAAATATAAATAATGAAAACTATTTGATATTTAAATTTGAGAAAATTTTTATTAGAAATTTGGAAAAATGAAAAATTATTGCATTATATATTTTGAATACTTTTAATGAAAATTTAAGCAATATTCATTTTAAAATAATTAATAAGAAATCATATAAATCATTTTTACAAGTGATAAAAGGATGAATTTTATCAAATATTATTAATATTATGAATAACTTAATTCTATAATAGATTTTTAGGTAGAAATATTCACTTAAAACGTTATTTTTACTTTGTTTTTATTACTATTCGATCAATTATTTGAATGTTATGTATGAAATTAACATGAATGATTCTAAATATTATTGGCAAATGGCAGCGGGATATTTCAGCGACAGATTTTATTGTTATTTTTAATTTTACCTTTTATGAATTTTATTCCATCTTAAAGAGGAAAAGAGCTGTTGGTTTTAGATAACTATATTTATAGAAAAGACCAAATGAAAGATAATATAACAAGGTGGAGATGCATAGAAGCAAAATGCAAACAAAGCCTATCATTAAACGTCAATTTAAAAATAACCAGAAGTGTAAATCATACATGTAGTGAACCAGAAGCTAAAATATATGCCAATATTGAATACAAGAAACTAAAAGAAACATTAAAAAAACACAAATGAGCCTTTTCGCCAATCTTTAACTAACGCAACAAGCAGGTTACTCAGTGCTGTATTAGCTCATTTTCCTTCTAAAGAAAATATACTTCATTTTTCAAACGAGCAAAATAATATAAGAAATAACTATTTGACAAACGGAATACATGATATACCGATGATTCTTCAAAAATCATTAAATGGTGATCAATTCTTGCAGTTTGATTTAGGAGTTCAGTCTGAAGATCGGTATGTCATCTTCTATAGTGATGAATTTAAGAAATATATTGAAAAAACCACTGTGTTTTTGATTGACGGCACATTTAAAACTTCACTGCAATCTTTCTACCAACTATTAACTATACAAGGATATATTTTTGGAAAATTCCATCCACTAGTATTTGTATTGATGTCCGATAAAAGTGACAAGAATTATAAAAAAATAATGTATTATCTCGAAAGATAATGCTTTATTCAATCCCCAAATTGTCATTGTAGATTTTGAAGTCGCTCTGAAAAATGCATTGTG
>CAKKLC010011297.1:25578-38304 GCA_918559645.1 Ceratonova shasta | reverse complement strand
AAAGATATTTTTTTAAATAAAATATTTTTCAGTGATATATTAATTAAATTAAATATTTAAAATTAAATATTTTGCGAATATTTTTTTTAATTAAATAAATAAATATATATATATATATATATATTTTTTTTTTAATATTTTTTATAAAATTAAATAATTAAAAAAAGATATTTTTAAATTATTTTTTTAAATAAAATATTTTTCTGTTATTTTAATTAAATTAAATAATTAAAATTAAATATTTTTCGAATATTTTTTTAAATAAAATATTTTTCGATTATATTAATTAAATAAAATATTTTGCGAATATCTTATAGAATAAAATAGTTGAAAAAAAAACTGGTGCAACTCGTCCATGGCAAAGTTTGCCTTTTTTCCCAGCATATTTTGCACCAGAACTAGTTAAAAATTAATCCTCTAAGGAAATTAAATATATTCAAAGCCAAAGATGAAAAAAAATTGCTTATTTGTGAAGGACATATCTACACATAACATAGTGATAGGACAACCAATATATGATGGATATGCCGACTTCCCTCGGGTAAAGGTGCAATTTTTATTGATTTGGAAGACAACATTTTAAATTCTTCAGAGCAAAATCACCCGACTGAAATGACTAAAATACAAACATTAACAATTAAAAACAACATAAAAAAATAGTTACAATTACAAAAGAAAGAAAAAGTGACATTCCTAAAAGAGAAATTTCAAACCAGGCAGATGTCTTTTAAAAACTGCATGAATATAAAAACATGCTAGATGCTGTCACCAAAACAAAAAATAAGCAAAATAACTTTGTTCTAACTTTTTCGAAGAAATCCCTATAGAATTGAGAAAAGATTTTAGAGGCGAAATGTTTTTCCGCTATGACAGTGGCATAAATGATGAATCAAAAATAATTATTTTTGCAACAAAATACAAATAAAATTTTATATGTAAATCAAATTCTTGGTTAATAGATGGTACATTTAAAACCGTACCACTTGGATTTTATCAAAAATTAACAGTGCAAGGCTACTTTTCAGGTCCTTCGTATCCATTAATCTATATTTTTTTAAAAAATAAAACATAAATAACCTATATGAACGCGTTAACTAAAATAATCGAGTTGTTTATTCCCAATCCAAAGTATATAATTTTGGATTTTGAAAAATCATTTATAAATGCCGCAGAGAAAGTTTATTTAAAAGCAGAAATTTTTAATTGTTTATTTCATTTTGGTCAATTTATTTGGAGATGGATACAAACAAATGGATTAGTTACAGAATATTAAAATAAACAAGACTTTCAAAAAAAGTTTTAAGTTATTTTAAAACCTTGCTTTTGTTCCGATCCAGCATTTAAATTGCTATTACAAAGCAATTTTATATTGGATTAGTAAAAAAAAAGGTGCAAAATTTATCAATCTGTATTTCTTATTTTGAATACACCTGCTTTGGCTTTTATGATAATAATAGCAATATTGTGCAAAAGTGTATTTTTAACCATAAAGTTGGATTGCTTATGAGAGTATATTAAAAATCATACCTAGGACTAAAAATTTAGTCGAAGATTGGCATAGAGCATTTAATGCAAAAAATGAAATTTTACATCCAAATATTGCGAGACTTATTAATAAAATGAAAGAGGAAGAAGAATTAAACAGATTTGTGATTGTACGAGTATATAAGAGAGATTTTGAACTTTTACATAGACTAAAAAAGGGAAGAAAAGCTACAAATCTTTCATAATGACATCCTTTTTTTACTGAAATTGAGTACTTGTTAGGAATTATGAATATTTATGGATGGAAACTAGATGATAAATTTTGATCAAAATAGTTCATTGTTTTCTTTTTATAGTTTAATCTTTAAAACTAAATATTTATTCAATCATTACTCATTTTTTTAATTATTTAAAAATTTTATTTTGTGACGAGTTCACGAAAAATTTTGCTGGGACGAAAAAATGGAAACTAACATATGGGCGAATTTCCGCCTAACGATTTGAATTTTTTTTGTACATGTTAATTAGATAAAATATTTTGCGAATATTTTTTTGAATAAAATAGTTGAAAAAAAAGAATTTTAACATTTTTTTTAAATAAAATATTTTTCGGATATGTTAAATAAAATAAATACAAAAAAATATACCATTTTCCGATCAATTTATTACTATTTAATATTTTAAAAAACTCTATATTTTTTATTTTGATCAATAAAAGAGCTACAATTTTCAAAAAAAGTTCCGGCAGTTCTTAAATTTAAATTAAAAAATATTTAAATTAAACATGCAAGCTGACGATATTAATCCATCAATACAAACTTACAATATGAGGCTGGCCCGTTAACGAAATGGACCATATACAATCATTTCTAATAAAAAATGGATAAGTTTGATTCGCTTAATCAAAGATCAAGGTAAACCTTTAAAAGATGTACCAGAAATACTTTAAATAAATTACGTATCTGCAAAATCAATTATGAAAGGCTATGCAGATAAGCAGAAAATTAATATTTTGCAAAAAGGTTTATGTGTAAAAAGAGTCGTAACTTCGTAAATAAAAGAAAGAATTGAATTAATTGTTTCTTCAAATCCATAATTTATACTAAAAGAAATAAAATCTGTGCTTGAACATGAAAAACCTGCCAGCTTTGTGATTACGATATCTTCCATTAATATCTGCTTACAGGATCTTAGAATCACAAGGAAGCTTATGCATCGAGATTTGGATAGAGTCAATCTACCTGAAAAGATTTAATAAAGAAAATAGTATTGCCTTTAATTTAATAATTATTTCCAAAGCAACTTTTCAAATGCAGTATTCATTGATGAAGTTGGATTTAATTTTTATTTGAAAACGTTGTATGGGAGATCAAAACATGGAAAGAGAGCAATATCAAAACAACAACTTTAATACGACGTTTTATATCACTGATATCAAGCCTAACATTAGATGGTATGGGACATTGCAAAAGCATTTCGAACTCAACAGTAAATGCAGGCATATTTATTGAATATATAATTGAACTGAATGATTATCTCAGAAATGTTAAACTGATAGAAAGAGCTTGTTTGATTCTTGATAAGCTAAAGGAAACGGAAAGAGTAACAAGTCCGTATAGATTCACCGTAAACTTTTTTTCACCATATCCATAAATGCTTAAACATAACGAAAATGCGTTTTCTATAATCAACAATAAGATAAGGTCAAGATTGCGTTTAGGTGAAATGAGCATATTATCAGAAATAATTATGGAGAAAGCAACAAATGTCACGGCTTCTTATTGTACTGGTTATTTTAGATCCATACTTAGAAAAATTACGAATTTTGCAGCTGAATTACCTTATCTACATGAATAAAGTATTTTAAACAATTATCTGTTCTATTTTTTGCTTTATTATTATAAATATTAAATATTTAAAATTGAGCTATAAAAAGTTTAAATTTAATGGTAAAAAGTATAAATTTAATGGAAAATGATATATTAAAATAAATATTTTTTAAATAAGAATTTAGTCATGAAGTTGATATTAATCTTAAATCATTGAAATTTCTATAGAATAATTATGATTTACTGTTAAAATTATTTAAGACGGTTTGAATACCAGCATTTTCAATATTTTATGTATATTTGACAATTCAGTTAACAAAGCATTTATCCCTATTTGTGATCTTGCATGTATCTCACAATTTTATTCTTGATTTTATCAATCTCATACACAGAATTCGAGTGGAAATTCCTTACCGGACACAAAAAATATCATTTTTTTAGCAAACCAATTGATCTAATTTCCTAGTCTAATTTCTTTTTTAATTAATGTAATTAAAATTCCCTGAAGTTCAAAATTTATAGTAATCTAATTGTTTTTATTATTCACTATTTTTATTATTAATGGCATAATATTGACTTGTTTCAAGAAATTTTGTTTTCGATTCAAGCTTACTTTTACAATTTATCACAAAAAGGAAAAATGAATACAGAATAAAATGCTCGCCAACTGAAATGGTCTCCGAAAGTGTTTATTATGAATTATGAAGCAGATGTTTGAAATAAACTTAATTTTTTATAGTTAAAATTAATTATATTTATAGTGAAAACTTTATTTTAAAAAATTAATATTCAATATATCCACAACATACAACATGTTATATAATACCCAAGTGAACATTACTATCGAAATAAAAAATTCATTTTTATGGTTAATATTCAATTATATTTATCCATAATAACATCACTTCTCTTCCTAGAACCGATGCCGAGTGATGATTTTGATCTTCTGCAGTGAGCATGCTATATCAGTCCCACGTACCGGTGCTAGGTCATGTAATAATATGCTATTAAAATATTGGAACCAGTATGGGATGGACGAACGAACAGCTATGCATCTATTAGATGCATCGAGCTATTTAAAATACAGGAAGATTGCGATAACGATGATGTAGAGAACAATTTGGATTAACTTATATTTGGAGTTTAATCTTCCTTTGGGTCCTATGTAATGCTTTGGGTGTGATGCTATGTAATTTAAAAGTTTTCATACCTTAGTAGTAGTGTTGTATTATTTTGAGAAAAATGTTCATTTGGGCACTATATAAGGTGTTTTGTGTGGTGGATAGTTTGAATAATAACTTTAAAAATAAATTTTCTTTTAGACCCCTGCTTCACACGTTATAATAAACACTTTTGTCAACCATTTTGGTCATACATCAGAGAAATAACCTAAAAATTTACCTGAGGTTTTGTTTACTGATTTTTATAATGGTTTGTAAAATTTCGTTAGAGTACTATCTATATAAGTTTATTTTTATGAAAAATTCTCCTAGAAAAAAATATCGCAACAAATAGAAATGTATATCATAAAAACTAAAATAAATTTTGCAGTATGTTATTACAAATTTTGGGAATTATTAGAAATTATCCTATCAGTTTTTTATTTAAGAAAGATCTAAAACCGATACAATATATGGATCAGAGAAAATTTATTTAACAAAATAATTAACCCCTATGAAAATTAACGAATTTTAAGTTTATGTTACAAAATCAAGTGCTAAAGAATTATTAAACTAGTATCACGACAAAAAATTGCTTAGAGAGATAATAAAATGTTCAAATTGTAAACTATCAATGAAAATTAAAAAAAAAGAGATGTTGTGTTGATAATCTTGTCGACGGTGTTACAACAAAAATTCTTTTCATGATATAAAAAAACTAATATTTTAGGAAATTCATTTTTTAGCTATTTAAATGCGAGTTTCCGTTTTAGCCAAAGGGGTTATAGCTAGAATAGCTGCAAAGCAGCTTAGCCATAATATTAAAAAAAACTTTAGGACTAAGTAGGCATACCTACAGAAAAATTGTTAATAAGTCAGTTGTTTTAATGAAAAAAGCTAATAATGAAATGCACAAAGTGAGATGATTAAATAAAATTTTCCATGTGGACGATAATATGCTAAATTATAAGTGCAAAAATGATCGTGGATGCTTTCTAGAAAACAAAACTAACGTGATATCCATTGTTGACCTGAATGACATGTATGGAGCTATTGAACATGTGTGGTTTGTAGTGATCTCGAACAAGAAATCGTCTACGCTTGTTCCAATTATCATTAAACATGTTCAAAAAATTTCAAGTATCCAAACCGATGAACTAAGAGTTATCTTTCATTGAGGAAATTTAATTTTACTAACTTTACATTTTGTCATAAGTATGCATTCGTTGACTCTATAAAGAATTTACACATGCAAGCAGTTGAGAGTTTCAACAATTAATTTAAATATCAAATTAAGTTGAGAAAGCCAGTAAAAATTAATTTAAGATACGATTTTTTACTGAATTTGTTTGGCTAACGAATAAAAAGTTTGATTTACTGAGAAATTCTAATTCTTTTAATTGAATTTTATTGATTTTTTTTTGTATTTTTTTGTCACTGATAGCATTTTTGGTATTTATTTTTTACTAATCCAAAAATATTTATACTTCTTGATTTTTTGCTTAAAATTAGATAATTCAAATAAAGTTATTTTCTAAAATTATAATAAAATTGCTAGCATGTATACACTTGGCTGTATCTGTAATATTCTTATTATGACATTTTCTACAAAATAAATTAGTTTTTTAGAAATAAATCACTTATATATGGCTATATTGTAAATACTTAAAAACCAAGTATATCTGTGTATTTTTATCCAAAAGCATGTGTTTCATAAAATTTTTTCACTGCTTTCTAAAACCATATTACAAGAAAATATTTGAATTAAATTTTTTATACCCCTTGTGTGAATATTAATCAAACAGAGGATAGCTTAGTACGTATAAATGATGAAGAAGTGTGTTCATTCATGTTTGAGCACGGGTTTTTTAAAAAATCAATTCTTTGTTCTGGTAGTTGCAATGCAGCTATAAAATATTTAAAATCGTCTAGTTATGGCGATGGGTATGCCTGGCGTTGTTATTCAACCAGTTGCAGCAAGTATAAGAATAAAAAATCTGTTAGAAAGGACTCTTTTTTCTTTGGGTTTGGGTTAGAGCTAAGAACTATTGTTAGAGTAGTTTTGCGATTAAGCGGGTGACAAACACAGCATTCAATATGCTGTAACCTCGAAATATCTAAAGCTACATTTCGGAAAATCGTTAATAAAAATAGGCTCAATATGGGATTGGAAAATGTTGCCTTGAGAAAGCTTGGTGGTCCAGGAACTCAAGTTCAGATCGACGAAACGATGATGAACTACAAATGCAAAAGTAATCGTAGAAGGTTGCTATCAAATAAAACTGATGCTTTGTGAATTGTTGAGGTTCGGGCAATATAACAATGGTTTGGGCAGTAGTAATACTCAATAAACAAGCAATAACTATACTACTTATTATCCAAACTCATTTAGAGGATAACAGCACAATCCATACTGATGAACACAAAAGTTATAGTTCTTTAAGTAAACTCGGTTATATTCACGGGTTTGTCTGTCATAAGTATAGATTTGTTGATAAGGATACGGGGTTGCATACTAACGTATAGAAGCTTTTAATAATTCGCTCAAAACGAAGATAAAATGTCGCATGGGGGTTGAAACTTTAAAGAGACCAGATTTTCTTACCAAATTTATCTAGAAATGGAATAATAAGACGACATTACCTGATTCATATTTTCGCTTGATGAAATTAAGAGATTAAATTTATTTCTTTCTATTTAGTTTAATTTTGTTCTTTTAATCATAATATGTGAATTTAATATATTTCTTCAAATTTATTAATTAGTTATATGAACTTTTTACAGAATTTTTATAATTTAATTTTTTGGGGCTTTATTTTTTTAATAGGTACCACATTGGGCTTTTTTTTCACATAGCCAATTTTTTTAATATCCTTGTATGAAAAGCTGTTTTCTAATAAAATTTAACATTAAATTTTAACTTTTTAACAACTATTTAGCAAATACTAGCAATAAGATTTATTAATACTTTTGCCAGTCTTTTTGACTGTTTTCCAGATATTAATACCTTTTCTTCAATTTGAAGAATCATAGTTTTACTCAGTAAAAATTCAGTTGCTTTATAAACAAAATTTAAGAGGTAAGTTTTCAAAAATGAAGCTATTAATTGTATTAAACCTAAGTTGAAATTTTTATTTTACCATAAGAATAAATTAAATGCTTTCACCACCTAAAAATAACCATTTAATGAAAAAATTACATTAATTAAGTAATATATGTATTTTATGTTAGCGGAAATGTTTATAGAATTTTATGATTATGAAAAGTCAAACTAGCCATTAGTTGAATTCTTTCTTTATTGATAAGAGTTTCAGAGTATCAAAATTTGAGAATTAGCAAAGCTTATACATATATTTTACTCTGGCAAAAAAATCTATAATTTAAACTGGAAAATAAGTATAAAAATGAATGTACTGTTTGATTAAGTTTTATAATATAATCAATTACAGAATTTATAATTATTCGAAAAAATGGCGAAATATATTATTAAGAAGAAATAAGATGGTTTTATGATTTATTTGACCTTATCTTTCATGTTTCCGAGTAAATTAAGTGTTACCCCAAAAAATAATGTTGACAAAAACGTAAATTCTTATATATTTTCAAAGAAAAAATAAATTTTTATAAAAATGCGAATATAACCTACTTTTCGTTGAATAAAGCTATTTATACATTTTTACTGATTAAAACCAAACTTTATCAAAATTATTAAAATACATTACAGACCCCAAAATAAATTAGTAATTTCTTTTTTTAGATAAATTATAAGGTTGCAATTATTACAATACATACTAGTCCACTCAATTTTAATGTTTTAAGTAAAGTAATAATGTACAATTAAACCTCGAAATTTGGCCTACTCTAAATTTTACCAACCTCTCAATTTCGCCAAAAAAAAATATAAAAAAAACTTTTTTATCTCAAAGATGCTATTGTTTAACAGATATGGCTTGGAAAAACATTGATCAGACAACAATTAGAAATTGTTTCAGACATCTTATTAAAGAAAAAGTGGAAACAGTGACACCAAATATTGAAAACTATGAGAATTTTATGAAAGAATCTAAAATTGATGACCCAATTAACGAGGAAGACTTTCTTGGTATTGGCTATATAGAGAATGATGAAATAATTTTTGATGTGGAATCTTCTTACGAAAACAAAACAGAAGAATAAAATTATGAGGTTTTTGAAGGAAATGATTTTAGAATGGATGAAACCAAAGGGTCTGAAAGAAACATACTTTTGCCGGTGGAATATGAAAAACACCTTTAAAATATCATTTTATATTTGAATTCTAAGAGCGAGGAATGGACAATAGTGGATCTGAATCTTTATTAAGCATGCATTTAAAGCTTATCTGCTATTTAGAAAAGGGTAAAAATAGTAGACTAACTGATTAAAAGGGTTTGATTTTTTACTTTTATTTAATTATTTCTCTGATGTTTCTCAATTTCGCCACCATTTGTCTCTGTCCCAACTTGGGCAAAATTTCGAGGTTTTACTTTATTCGATAATTATTTTAATGCACTAAACAGCTAAATATTTTATTTCTTATTAAATTGAATTAAAGAATTAAACCTTTAACTTTGAAAACATGTTATCTTTTAATATTATTGTTCGCAACCTTTTTTAATTACTGAGCCGACCTTCTTAAAAAATCATAATAAAAAATTTCAATATTTGTTATTATATTGTTCAAACATAAGAAATTATTTTGACTATTAGCATTTCTAGTTTTTAGCTTTCATTTAATTAGAAAATGATTAGATATATCGGAAAATTACAGTGACTATGCTCTTGAACGATTTCGATGGTTTTATTCTTGTCCTTCTCTTTAAATTCCTTCTATATAATGGAAAACTTAAGCAGCAAACATAATTTAAAATTTGTTTCCAATCACTTATAATGAACGTTTAATAACAAATTTACATAAATTATGATCAATAAATCAGAATGAATGTTTTGTTTATCTACTACAAACTCCCAAAAATAAAATTGATGTTACCAATATTAAATCATGTTTTAGGATTTATCTAAAAGGTTTAATCAACTCATTTTGGTAAAATCTATTAATTTGTGTCGTTTAATATTACAAATTAGAGATTATTTTCCACTTCATAAACTACAAAATTATGATTATTTATAACATTTATTTCCCAGTTAACCACCCAAAACGATCATTAGATTGAATTAGCATATTTAGGTTCAAGAAGTATTTCATACTACTATATTTCAGATTTTGAAATATTTTTAATTTTTTTACTAAAAATAAATCAACACTTGTCATATTTTATTATTCCAACCCAATTATTAATAAAAAAAATTCTATTCTTTAACATCCGTAACTATTATGTTCAAATATTGATTACTGAATATTCTCATCTTAAAATTCTTATAACTATCAATAATAAGTTTAATATCTTCATTCATTGATTTAACAATATTATTGTCTTTTTGTTTCTTACTTTCTAAGCATACCATGCGTAATTTGAAATTTGTGTCTAAAAGTAATGTGTGATTGGAACCACATGCAATGTCAGTATAAGATCTATTGAGTCCTTTTTTTTTAATTTTTCTGGGGTTACAAATCTTTTTGTTGAAAAAAGATACTTTCTTTGAATGATTTTTACCCCATGAATAAACATTACCATCCTCTGTTAAAGCTGCAGAATGATACGATCCAACTGCTATCTTAATGACCTTTTTATTTTTTAAAGATTTGACTAACTGTGGGGTAGAAAAAATAAGACCATATTTGTTCTTAATAGTAACCCCTAATTGTCCATATTCATTCGACCCTGCAGAATAAACTTGACCATTTTTAGTTAAAAAAAGAATATGATCTAATCCCACTTCCATTTGTTGGATAGGATTGTTCTCAAAGATTTTATTATATGTTTCTTCTAATGTCCTAATATTTTATAAATATTAATACTCTATATTCTCTGAATCACTATAAGCACTAATAATTTTCCCATCAGATGTTAAAGCCATAGTATATTTATAGAATACTCCTGCTTTTACTATATCTAAGCCATTAGTGATTTTAAACCTTTTCTCAACGGTCAAAATGTACTTTGGGTTGATTTTTAAAACTAGCAAACAGTCATTGACTAAGCCAAAAAATAAAAAAGGGTGTCTCGTATTCCCGTTTAAGAGTTTTATGTTCGGAAACTCTATGAAAAAGCCAATAATTACATTATACATTTCAAGAGATCTGGTAAAAGAACAATTAAAGCAAATTATTTCATTGAGTAAGTTTTTATATAAGATTACATCTAATATGACATATAGTTCTGTTGAAACGATATCAAGATGGTAGTAAAATTTATTTTTCACATTTTCTATTTGATTTTTTTTCGTTTTATTCCCAAATACGAACAAATGAGTTATCATAATTTGTAATCACAAGTATATTTATATTAGAACCTCAAACAAGATTTTGGGTTTTATAAGATAATTACAGTTGGGAAATAAGAAAGATAATCAAATTATTTTTAAATCTAAGATTTATTGTTGATAAAAAATCTGATAATATTTATATTAAATCTAATTTTAAATAAAGGGAAAGATTAAGATATCGAGTTTTAAACTATAAATTTTAAATGGAAAAATAAAATTTGTAGAAATTAATTAAATTAATTTTCTATAAAATATTTAGTAAAATGAAAATGGTTTATAAACAAGGTAAATATTAAAAAATTTTAAGTCCTTGATAATCTATGTTCCCTTGAATATTTAACAAGGATTTGTGTTACGATTTCATACAACTCAAAATTAAAAATAAAGATTATTTTTATGTGTAAAGAAACCAAAATTTTTGTTTGTAAGTCGTTTAAAATGAAAAATTAGTATAAGATGTTATAATATAAAAAAAGAAAAATTAAAAAACAAATGATTTGCGTCAAACTGAGTTCATTTAATTACCAGCTATCAATAAAAAAATGTTAAATTGTGAAATTTATAGATCAAAGTAAGCAATGGCATAAAAATAAAAGATTTTGTTGGTTTTAAGATTTATAATTCATGTAATTAAGTATCCAATAATAATATTTTTGTTCAAACACCAAACTAAAGATGACACTTTGCATTTAGACTAGTAATTCTCACTTTAAAATATTAATTAAATATAATCAGATATATAGCTGCAACCATTATACCAGAATTTTTTTAGAAGACTATAAAATTGCTTAGCAAAAAGGGGCAAGGTTAAGTAGACTAAATAATAATTTTGAATAAATATTAAATAAATTTACTTGGTTTTTATAATCATCATTAAAATTAAAATAAATGGTATTTAAGTCTTAACGGACCAATTTTGCGTATATGGGCAATAACCATTTTATTATTTTTATTACTATCGCTGTTGCTATATTTTCTGGTGACGCCTTAAGTATTCTGCAATTAGATTTCTGTGATTTTTTTTGTGCTTGTTATATTTGTTTCGTTATCTTCTACCGTTTTCTTTCACATGCACTTTGTGTTATTTGAATACTTATTCAGTCTTGTTTTAATTTTTCAAGAAAGCTTACACATTTCATGAGTTATTTTACATGGTTTAGTTTATTTTGTTTAAAACTATAAAATAATACAAACAAATTCTGAAAGAATAATACAAGATGATTTCAATTATATCAGTAGTGAGCACAAGTTTGAATTCGTTATTTTTATTGATGAAAATGAAAATGAAAATGAAAGGAGCAATAATGAATATTGTTTTAGTGCTAATTGTGGATATAGTGAAGTACTTTCTAGAAAAAGAAGACGAATACCAAATATAAGTTACAGTAATGATGAAGAATATGATACTGCTGATGAGAGTATTGAATTGAAGGATGTTGCAGAATATTATGAATACCACCTTGAATACCATTCAATACTGTATCGAAGGTTATTGGTGCTCAGGTTCCAGCTCATATCAAAAAACCTTTAGAGTTCTTTAAATTATTTTTCACAGAGGATTTGGTAGATAGGGCACTTCTACGTTTACCACCATATTTTTTAAAATAATATTTTATTAAAATAAATTAATATTTAATAAAATTAAATTAAATTAAATAAAAATAAATTAAATTAGATAAATAATTAAATAATATATATATATATAATTAAAATAATTTAAAAAAACTCTTCTTATACACAATTTTTATTAAATCGATATTTTTTTTAACCCCATTAAATAATGAATGTTTCTTTAGATTCTTTGCATGATTTCGATTTCTACAAGCTTGTGGAAACAGAGGAGCTGC